>RJWJ010011390.1:0-44464 GCA_004363605.1 Indri indri
TCATCTAAAGGTAAAACTGAAGTCATTTTGATTTCCAGAATAGTGAATTTTGCTGAATTGTACTTTGATATTATGACATTTAACCTGCATTAGGCAATATTAGGAGAAATAGCTCAATGAAATATCGTATATGTTACCTAAGTATCAGTTAGCATAGTCCAGCTCCTTGGTATTTAAATACAATGGGCTAGATAGAGTCCATATTCTATGACACATTCTATCAAAATCCAGTGCATTCAGTAACATTCCAGTAAATGCCCAGAGATTTATAATTTCATGGCCCAGTCCAGCTCCAAGATTATTTTCCTATTGGCTTGCATTTTACCTTCTTTAGTGGTGTTCATCTTTCTTAGGGAACCCTGGAACTCAGCCGTTCGTATTTTTCGCTTTTTGTACTCCCAAACCATTCACACAATGCATTTATACATTATGTTTTTCTTGTGAAGCTGGGATATCATTTTAATCATTGTATACCATTGTAAAAACAACTTTAAATTACATATTGTCAAATTCTGGTCAAATTCCCCAAGGTACTTTCCCATGCTTCTGTCTCTCTCAAAATACAATCAACCTTCAAAAACTCTGAGATACTTCTACCTCATGGTCTTTGAAGTACCGTTTTCTCTTTTTAGAATATAATCTTTCCATAGCCATGCATTTTTCACCCTCATTTCATTAATGTCTCTTCTAAAATATCACATCACAGAGGCTGTCCATGACCACCCTATTTGAAATAGCTTCCTTATCCTACACTCTGCCTCCACACCATGATTTATTTTTACTTGTGGTGTTTATCCCAACTTGACATTTTTACTTGTCTATCTCCCCATCCCCACATTCTCTTAAAATTAAGCTCAAAATTAGGAATTTAATCTGTTTCATTCACTGTTACATTCTTAACATCCAGGGTGGTGCCTATTCTAAGGTTGGTGCTAAATAATGGTCCTGAAGAATGAATAGCTACATGAATAAACATGCCTAGAACTCAGTTTCGTTGCACATAAAGTGGAGATAATACCTGTTTAATTAAGTCACAGAAATATTTTCAGTGTCAAATGATATAAATGATGAAATGATGCTTCGTTATGTGCTTTTATAGCTGTAAAGTTTGATTTAGATGTACAGGTTTAGTGTCTTAACATTGCACAACTGAAAATACATTTGACTATTATTTATTTGCTATCACAACAATTGGTTAGTATCATATATTAAATCTGAGGGATCCTAGCCTCACTAAAGTTGTTTTGGGTTTATCAAGTCAGTATCTTTTTTTAAAAAAGTTATTTTAATATCTTTGTGTAGAGTATACTTTTTGCTTAGGTTCTAATATTTTTTGGTAATTGTTTTAACTGGGCATTTGTTTTTGAATGTTCTTATGAAATAATGGATCGTATGTTGTATAATTTTCTTATTTAGTACAAAGGTGAGAAGAAGACTCATTTACAGGAAAAGTAAAGTAAATTAGTCATAAAAACATTATCATATCACCCATGATCACCCCATTGATTCTGAGATACAAAGATGAGTGTAAGAGGTAGGAATTGGAATTGCTTTTTTTTCTTTTTGAGTTGCTAGGAATATTTTGTACTATGCATTATGTTACCTATTTCAAAGTAGCACCTTAGGAAAGTCAATTTTGAAAGGCATCATTCATTTAACTTTATATGTGATTTTTATCTCCTTTGGCTTGTTGTTTAGAGAGCTCTGAAATATTTTGTTCTCCATGACTATGACAATAACAAAGACGTCTTCATAGAATTCATTCATTAGGATGATGTGTTTACTTATGTCAGTGGGAAATTGTCTAACTATTAATATTTGGTGACAGGAGAGAGGATCTGAGCTGCTGGTTCTGGTCTATTCCTTATTTGGAGCTCAGGTATAAAGGTAGATCTCTGTCATTTTCTTATAATACACACCCCTGATCTTTGCAAACCATCCTTTCAATAGATATTGCTATATTGAGGTCTTGGAAAGAGGTGGAATAACTCATCCCAGTTTCCTAATCCTTTCAGAAAAAAAAACAGCTAATACTTATACTGAAGTTGGAAGGTCAGCGCTTCATATGTAAAAACAATCTACTTAAATATAAAATCCAGAGGTAAACCTTGAAATAGTGTAGAATTCAGTTTTCAAACCCTGGTCTCTGGCTATGAAAGCATGTTTTTCTTTTAAATAAATCAAATTTTCTGTTAGTTTATTATGAAGACACAATGTAATGGTTTTCAGCTTTTTACTAATAATTTTCTACATTGATTTTTAAATTAGTTCATCTTAATCATAAAAGATTCAGTGCACTAATGCTAATCTTTTCATTAACTACATAGACAAAAATCCCAAAACGTCTGTGGTAAAATCCATATTCAGTGATTCTGATGTGCTATGAATATTTCTCTTTCAGTTTTTGCCATACTGGATCATGGTTCTCCCACAAGGACAATGGTTGTATTGTGTGGGAATATTAAACACCAGGAGTGTTCTTAGACTCGTGCATGATGTCACATAAAACTAAACAATTAGGATATATCATCTAACTTATCTTAGTCATCTGTGACTAAATCTATCTTTGTTCTGAAATCAAATAATTCTGAAAAAAAATAAAAATGACTCCTTTCCAAAGTTATTAATATTTAATATGTTAAATATCTTAGTTTACAAAACACTTGCATGTGTGTGTGTGTGTGTGTGTGTGTGTGTGTGTGTGTGTATTTGTATGTGTGTATCTGTCTGGAATCTTATTTGTTCCTCATGAGAACTCCATTAAGAAGGTATTATTTAAGGTAGGTATTATGAAGAAATTAAGACTTAGATCAGTTAAATGTCTTATCTAAGACTGAGCAGCCTCTTAATAGTTAGACTATAATTTTAGTATATATTCCCACATTCTACATTTGGTGACACTAATATATTAAATACTTCTTTAATACATGGCTGTTAATATTATCTTGTTTGCAAATTCAAGCAAGAGTAAATTATGACTATAATTCAATAGTAAATAGAAAAACTTTAATAGCACTTAGTATAACATAGTCTATGAAAATATTATACACTACTGTTTATATGCTTTATATGTATATTACATACACATAATACACAGGGGACAAACAAAAGTACTCAAGATGAAGTCAAATAAGCTAGTGAGTGATTTATTTTTGTGAAATATAATGCTGTTCTTAAGCAAAAATGTCATTTTTGTTTTATCTTATATGTAACCACAATACAACAGAATACTTGCTTATTTTTTGTGAAGACCTATTAAAACCCAATTGAACATTTACTGTTTATAAAAAGTAGAGCTTTTCCATCAAATAAAAATATGGAAGCAGCAAATTGATCGATATTATGTGATTTTTTTACCTGTTTGGCATATGCATTACCCTTTGATAGGCTCTATGAGGATATAGATATATAAGACTATTCTTAACACATTCATAATCCAGATGGGCAGACAGGACACATAAACATGATAAATAATATTATAGAAGAAAAGGTGAGTTATCAAGATAGTTGGGACCCAGATAATAGGCAAACTACCAGGGTAAGTCATATCTCAGCGGGCAACCTAAGCTGGTCCACAGGGGGTGATATTAACATGAGGAAGACCTGTGGGTAGATACCATAGGATGCCTTGACAGGGTGATTAAGCATGAAATAGAGGTATGGCCATAGAGAAACAATGTATTTTAGCCCCAAAGGCTGAGGGATTCAGGAGGGCTGGCTATGGATATTTGGAAAAGGAAGATGGTTTACCAACAAATCAAACTGTGTGTCTTGGCAATCTGCCAGCAATGTGTGAAAGTTTAGACATGTGAAAGAAATCTGGTAGTGAACAGTAAGAACCTAGCCACAGGAGCTAAAGTTGAGGGCTCTGGAATCTTATAGACAGCTTTCCAATCTTGGTTTCACTAAATTTTAACAGCTTTACCTTAAACAAGTTATTTAGCCTCCCAGAACTCAGTTTTCTCATCTGTAAAATGATGACACTGGTACTCCTACATAGGGTCGTAGTAGGATTAAATGAGAAAATGTATGTAAAGAGTTCAGTAGAAATTCTTAATAAAATTAAACTCTTATTATTTCTCAATTCACCAGGAATGTGGAGGGGGAGTTTAGGATTCTAACCTGCAAAGGGCATAAGGCAGTGGCTAAACACAGGGTGATGAGATGGGAATTTGGTTAGAATTATTTCATTGCTGCTGAAGATGGTTTTTGCCACTCCAAACAGTGAGAGGCTGCCTGACCCGGCCTTTTCAACCATTGGAGAACTATGGTAGAGTTCCTAAAATTTTTAAGAGTTTCATAAGATGGCTAAATTTTGGTAAATATAATGCTTGCTTTAAACTGATGTTACAGAGGCCAGAACAAAGGGCTATGAGCAGCAGGGTGGTACTTGCATTCGTTATCTCTCAAACCAAATAAGAGCTGCCTCTTAAATTTACTCTGTGTGACTCCTGTTGTACAAGACCCTGCAGAAGTCAGAACTGGCTAAGAATCTTTTTATGTATGCTTGTCCTGATGTTTTCCTGTTGTCACTTCTCTTTTCCTTTAGATTAGCATTGAGGGGATAATCAGATGGAGCCTGTCTGAGTATATAGTAGAAGAATATTAAAAATTTTTAGGAGGGGTAATGGTATGACGAATGCAAAGGTTTGGGATATTCAAGGCAGTGGCAGAATGTAGAGATGAGGGGAGTAGAGAGTGCAGAGCAAAGGAAGTGATTCAGGATTTTATGTCAGTTATTTAATTAGTTCTGTTTTGTCAACATCTTATTATACTGCAACAAATATTATCTAAGAATCATGAAAATTGAATACATGTAGTGGAAACTTTGCATAGTACAAATACTATCCATTTATCTCCCATAGGTTCCAGTACAATGACTCTCCAGGTAGCTGTCATGCATGATAAATATGATTTGGCTGACAAAATTGTATTTTATGTAATTGCATACTTTACATGAGAGATCAATAACTAACTTAGAAATATACAGTAACAAAGATCAATGGATAATAAATACCTCTGCATTCATTTGTGTGCATACATTCTATTTTTCTCTTCTGACAAGCAGTAATCAGATTATAAATTGTGGTGTAGATTCATAAATGCTTACTTTATAGGAATTCACTGATATATGCTCAGCCAAAGAAAATAAAAGGATAAAGATAACAATTTAAAGCTTGTGTGTGTGTGTGTGTGTATGTGTGTGTGTACAGCAGATGTGCATAGCTTTTTATGTGTGTGCCTATATCTTTAAGTTCATAGGTATGGTTTTAGGCAGAGTTTCACTCACAATACGGCCAACTACCATATGCCCATTTTAATATTAGCCTTCAAATAAATGAAGATTGGTTCGAATATAACTTCCACTAATGAAAACTTATAATTATATTCACAGCTGACAGCTGTCACTGAACGTGGTGTGTAAAGGTCCTCAGGAGTACAATGCTCTTTGCACCATGTGTTTGAGTTGAGCAGAGTTCACATACGCCTTTCCCTTCTTATGTCTATGGAGAGACCATGTATATAAAGACACTCTGGCAACAAACAACTCCTCCAAGTTGCAGGCTGGTCTATGAAGAGATTCATAAGTAATAGTTGGCCTGACCATCCACTGCTGTTGTTCAGATTACTTTGAAATTATTACTTTTGATACATGACAACAACCACAATTTTTCATTGTTTATAAAAAAAAACTATAGCTGGAATATGTAAAACCTATTAAAATAATGCATCTAAAAACTAGTTTTGGCTGACTGATATAATTGGATTTTCAGGCTTTTCCAGACCCTGCTAAGTGAGGATGTAATGTAAACTAATAAAAATAAAGCCTGACTAACTTTATGATGGCATATGGCAGGTCATTTTTATTGTTTGAAAAAAAGGATGTTTATACAGCATGTATGAAAATAAAATCTGTTCCAAAAAATGGGCATTGGATCAGAAATCCAAGTTAAAGTAATTTAAATCCATAAAATACAGCAATGCCTTCAAAGTATAAAACCTACGTTTAGGATTCTCCATAGTCCCTTATTTTCTTTGTGCTTCGTGTGCTGTATGCTTAAATATTAATGCCACATAGCATCAGTTAAATTGCAATCCCATGTAAAGATCTAGAAAAGTCTGATATATAGGGAAGTGAAGCTAGGAAGGCAGTTAAGGGGTGGTATTGATGGATTGATGAAGTGAGAATACTGAATTCAATAGGCTAGATGTATAGGAGGGTGGTGTATCAAAGAGTAAATGTTTAAAATTGAACTGGTAGGGTTCATGAAATTACTGGAGATGGCACTGTCAGTGTGTTAGGCTGAGGTTTGCCACTGGAAAAATACTAGTGCACGGTGACTTGTATATTCTTTCCTGCCCATGTTCAAGGCATTACTTCTGGTTCAATTTTCCTGTTTACCTGTGGATTTTTCATCATCCTTTAAGGAATAGCTAAAATACTCTTACTCTTTCCCCAATGCCAATACAATACAGATTTAATCCCTCCCTCCTATATGCTGTCATAGTTGTTTCTGCAGATATTTGTCATCGCACTCACACTAGGTTATTTCATGCTATCGTGTTTGTTATATGTCTCTCCTGACAAAGGGTAAGTTACTTTATGATACATACTGAAGGTCACATGAGGGGGCTCAGTAAATAAGAATTGATGGTTTTGTGCTTGTATTCTTGGATTTTGATATATGAGGTATTTTTAAGGCAGAGAATATAACGTGCATATAGCTGTATTATTATTGTAGATATTAGGGTTACATAGATATGGATTTGCTAAATTTATTAGATAATATTTTCTGTAAATTCAAATTGAATTAGGAAAATTATAGATGGAAGTAGTTTGAGTTCCTAGATATTGAACATCAATCAACCAAATATTTTACTTTTGTCTTTTAACCTAGCATATGTTCAATCATTCAACGACAGATTTAGTTATTATTTTAAAATATATTATTAACTTAAACACATCAGTGACCATGAACATTTATGTAGCAATTATGAAATCTGGGGAAAATATAAGCATGTCTATAAATTTTAAATAACTATTAATTCTACATTTATAAAGATACACCAATAATCCTGTTTGTTTTCCAACAAGCAAAGACTATCAGTAATTTCAATCTATATACCTTATAAAGTACTTAAGAAGTCATAAAGAAAAGAGAAAAATGATAACTAGACAAAGAAAAGCAAACCAGAGCTGGAATTGAGTATATATGATTTGACCACTATTGTTTTTCATCATCAATATGTAAGGTATTAGATCTAGTTTTTACATTCTTCACAGTTAAATTATCCTCTGCTTTTTTAATGAAGTAGTAGAATAACTTTTAAAGCTCATAGGCAATGATTTTGTAAAATAATACAACTAGAAATTCAGAAATAAACTGAGGAATTCTCCATCAGTTAGGATTAGATTCATCTGTACACAATAGAAAGCTCCAAATAAGAGAAACTTAAAGAAGACTAAAAAGCACCTGTCTCTCAGAGAAAGAAGTAGAAGGGTAAGTAATCAAGAACTGTTATGGTATTTCATGGTCATGAGGGACTGTGATTTCTTCAATTTTTCTATTCTGCCGTTCCTACTATATGGTTAAAGTTGCCTCATGGCCCGAGATAGCTGCAGGAGCTCCTCTAGGATAATATTACATCCATATTACATCCACATTTCAAGTAGTAGGAATGTGGAGGGTGGCAAAGAATGAACAAAAGGTCAAAATAAAGGGTTACTCCTTTCAACACAGCCAGTTTTCTTTAGGCAGTCTTTGCTGAACTCTTACACAATGCTTCTACTTTTATCTAATTGGCCAGAACATGTGGCCAAACAGTTGTACAGATAGCTGCTCAGGATATCCTTGGGGAAACTGGACTTATTTTATAAAGGAATAAAGTCATGGGTGACAACTGGCAGTGACTATCACTGAGTCCTATCATTATAGATAATTAAATTACTCGTTTTTGTGGGAAGATTTACTTTGACCAGATTTGCAGCAATTAAAATTTTTTATCTTTTATTTATGGTCCATCATGATAACTCTCTAACTTTCAAAATTATAATATAAGATGAGCAATATAAAATCAGCTATTAATGTATGTTAATATAATTATAGATAATAATTTAATTATTACTAATTTATATACCCTTGTATATAAATGCATAGAAGCCCACATAATATTTGCATTTTATAAATCAAAGTTTAAAAATCAATTAGAATATTATAGCAATTAAAACCATATAAAAGGAATACCTTAAGGAAGTAAAAATAGTTAACCTAGAGAGAAAAAATCAAGCTGCATTCCCTCATTTTAAGGGCTTTCTTGTGGAATAAGATGTGAATTGTTCTATGTGGCCCAAGATGTAGAACAAGAACCACCAGGAGAAGTTGCAGTCATTAATTCCTTCACTCACTCATTTACTTCATGAGCACCTACTATGTGTTGGGCAGTGTTTTGTATGCTGCAGATACGGCTGTGAGCAAGATAGACAAGTTTCTAGCACTCCTGGCCCCTGTATTCTAGCAAAGGCAGATAAACACCGAATAAGTAAACTAATAAGGTAATTTCAGATAATGCTACAATGACAACGAATTAGGTCCATGGGAGAAAGTGCCTTATGGAGGAGGTGAGCTACTGACATAGGAAATTCTTCTCTGATAGGCTGAGCCTGAATGTGTCCTCTTTATCTCCAAAGCATGTGCCACATCTGCCCATTTATCTTCATGTCCTTTTCTATACCCTATTCCACATCACCACCATCTGTGGCAAGGGCTACCACAGTAGGCAGAATGATCTTTAAAAAAAAAAAAAAAATCAGATCGTGTTGCTTTCCAACTTAAGATGTGCTAATGACTCCATTTCAGAGTTAGAAAACTCTCCAAATTATTTAGCAAGGCCTATGAGACTGTTCATAATGTGTTTCTGCAAAAGTTTCTGGCTTTATCTCATACTGAATCTATTATCCTCATTATTCCTGGGTTATAGTGAACCTTCTTTATGTATTTAGAAATACATCAAGCTCATTCTCACCTCAAGGCATTTGCATTTTCTGTTTCCTCAGCCTGGAATGCTTTGCTCCTAGTCTTTTTATGGCTGGTTCCAAAAGGAATAAGGTCTAGGCCCCTGGAAATTTGAAGCAGGGGCTGGAGGAGTAATTGGTGTGATTGACTGCAGTAAGAGGTAGAGTTTTCAGAAATCTCTTCCAGTCCACATCCTCAGGTACTCTTTTCCTGACTGCTGCAGTCAAGGTTGTCACCCAGTCATCTGTCATATTACCTGATTCATTTTACAATGTATAATACATTAGTACCTGAAATTACCTAAAGTTTACATTTGTGCGTATGTGTGTATTTGTCTCCCTTCCAGACTAAAATATAAATCTCTTGTGAGAAAGGAAACTAACTAACTCAGAAAAACATTTTGCCTGTTTCCTGGAATATTGCTTGCATATAGTAGGCATTCAAGAAATGTTTTTTGAAGGATTAAATGACTTTAAGATTTTCAGGACATAACTTAAGAAATGTGATAAGGGTCCTAGACATATTACTATAAGGTAGATTTCTTCTCTTGTTTATGACTTTAAAAATATTAGCTTGGGCTTTGGAAAAATTTAATTACTAACAGAATATAAAATAAATCATTTTCTTAATTATTATATGCATTATTTGATTTATATTAATATCTCTCATTAATAGAATATAAGCCTATTGTAGTAGGCTGTTATGGGAGTTGCCCAAATATTATTCTTTGTATTAATGAAATATTCTGTAAATATGCACACCTGTGAATGGGAATTTCTATACTACAGTCTAAAATTGGAAAAACCAATAATAACATTTCCTAAGACTTTATTTTTTGACATATCTGGATACTTTTCCTATCCTCTCAATATCTTACCATCCTCTTTTGTGAAGTATCTTTGTGTCCTTGTATGAATATTTAGTGCAATTCTCTGATGGAAATACATTTCTGTAATAAAAATTGAACACTCTACTCTGAAAATGATTCAATTCTGAAAGAAGTAATTGCTTTGTCAAAAAAAAAGAATATTTCTGAGTGGCCAGGTACTTACTCTCTGGTCAGGAGTTGCTAACTCTGCTTCTCTCCTACCCTTCAACATTTACCATTAGGATGTTGGAAAATTGCATTTCAGTTTCCTTCATATCATATGGTTTCCTCCTTTGGAATATCCAATGGTGTGTTGGAACTAACTCTTACCAGCTTACAAGAGCCAGTTGGGCACAATTCTTTTCAAGTATACAATCAGTGACCTCATGTTGGTAGACTGAAAGTAGTTACAGCACAAGTAGTTATACCACGAAATCTCCAAATGCTATAATACAAAGCTTTTGGGGGGCTCATTTACCAGCTAAACACTGTATGAGTCTGAGAAGATGCTGGGCTTTGTGAGAACTGCCTTCATTCTCACTCTCATTTGGACCATCCTTGGGGTGAAGCATGAGGTACAGAAAAGACTTAGACTTCAGAATTCCACCCCACTGACTTCTTCCCTACATGGCCAGGGGAACCAGCTAGCTTCTCTGAGCCTCATTTACAAAATACACTTTTGTAAAAGGATTAGAAGGAAGTAATGTATGTAATATCATAGTACAGTGCCTGGCACATACACAACCCTAAATGACAATGTCTGTTTCCTTTTTCACGAAGCTCTTATATAAGAGCATAGCAAAACATGCTTAACTATAGCCTCTTAAGTGGCCATTCTTAATAGCCACAATTGGATGTATTTATTCTGGCTCATTTTTAAATCACGTGAGATCCAGAGGAAGCTGGTTCCCGTCTATAGCACAGCATTATCCAATAATGCAGAGCAAGGATAAATGTAGTTAGAAGCAGAGAGAACATCAAACACTCTAATGTAATTATCTCAAACTGAGTTTGTGCAGCCAAAAGGTAAAATAATCTCTTCAGTGTGGTTATATTCTTTATATTCTTTAACATAGTCTCATCCAAAGAGATAAATTATCTGCGAAGGGGTGGAACTAAGTAACTTGGAACATTAAGCAACATTGAATTGAGGTAGCACTCAAGTCAGAGAAAGCATTCCATAACTGACCTCTGTGACACTATGGCTGTATTTTTTTAAGAGAATAGAAAAGGAATATGAAGACCTGTGCTTTTGAATATTATCTTAATTTTATCTGTAGAGAAGGATATTGATGTTTGGATAAACTGTGGATCTTTCTGGTTAACTGATGTTTGGATAAACAATAGATATTTCATTTATTAACTGAAAGCAACAAATACAAATACATATGAGAAAGAAGCTCCCTGTTTACTTGCAATAAAATTTTTATTACATATCTACTTAAGTGTTACATATCTACCTAAGTATTACATATCTATTTAAATATTAAAGATGGATTTCATAGCATCAGTACAAGAGTAGACAAAATGCTTAGTCTTATTTTTTCCTCCTTTTTTACTTTAAGACTGAAAAATGATGGCTCCATTCTTGGTATTAGAATGTAATAGAGTAAAAATACATATTTAGGCATGTACTTACATATGTAGGCCTATACTTTCACCATTTCTTAGATAAAAATTATAATTCTATAAAGGCAGTTTTACTGAATTACATTTTCACTGCTGAAGGTTACCAGAGAGTTATGTAATCTACCTCGGATGTTTTTAAAAAATGGAAAGTAGGGAGTGGTAATGCACAGTTAAAATCAGCAATCAAAAAAATTTTAACAGAATTGCTGGTAAATTGCTAACACTCCTAAAAAAACAGTTACAAATGCCAGCTTTCTTTGAGCCAATTCTTTTATTCAGTCAATATCGAGTGGCTACCTGAATGCTGCAAATATGAATAAGACACATTCCTTAAGCTTACGTGTCTAACATATACCGATAGCACATAAAATATACACATAGACCACGGAAATAGAAGTGCAATGTGACAAGGAGAATGGAAAGTGTGGAAGTGCTGTGGAGGTTTAGAGAGCAAAGTGATTTCCTTCTGGATAAGGAAACCTAAAAACCCAGAGCTATTTAATTGGGCCTTTTAAAATGGAGAGTATTTGATCAGTTTCTTAAAAAAGTGAGAATTTCTCTAATATAAGAGAAAATGTGAATAAGGTGAATAGTAAAAATCAGGTACAACTATATTGTCGTAATTTATTCTTACTGAAATGCAGGGAGTAACAAGGAGAATAGCAAGAGATGGTTAAAGACTAGACAGTTGTGGACTATGAAAGTTATTAATGGGTGATGAGAAGTCACTGAAGGGTTTGCATCTTGGACAAGCATCAGAGCTCTAAACAAGGTTATAACTACTGATAAACTGGCATAACTGAGAAGCACTAGAAATGGATGGTGAGAAATCTGAAGCTTTATTTAAGTGGTGTATGGGTAGAAATAATGTGAGTTATAAAAAAGATGATATTAGAGTCACTACAGAGAGAGAATGGAAATAAATGAACAATTAGTCATGTAGATAAGGAAAGAGAAGTCACCTGTGTGTGGTGGAGACCAAATGCACTGATGCTGGGATTGTGCTCCAGATGACTCTAGCCATGGTGTTGCAAAGCGAATCTCTTCATGTGTCCAAAGAAGTAATGATGCATAAGTTGTTGCGAAATTAATGAAATGATACACACGAAATGGATTCATTAGTTAAAATGCTCTAAGTAAATGAATAATATTATTGGTTTATTATAAAACTTCGTAGTAATATGGCTAGATAGATAGTACTATTTTTTTAACAGAGCTGTGGAAATGAAGGAAAATATTTTGGGAAAATTTATGAATTTAATTTTAGAAAGATCAAGATTAAGATGTTGTATCATTTAGGGTTCTAACAGTAATAAATTATAATAATTCCAATGGGGCTTGTTTTCAAAATGATTATCAGAGTGTTTACAGGGTGTAAGGAACCACAAAGAGTCTATTACAACCCAGCTGATCTCACCTCTAAGCTTGAATGGAGGATGGGAAGAGATAGAGATGGAAGAAGAGAGAGTTATGCATGGCTAAGCTGCCTGGAAAGTAGTTAAAGGGCCACAGTCTGCCCAAGGACACATCACAGAGAGTGAACCAGGGAACGAAGAACTGAATGTCACTCTACCCCTTTCAGTATCCAGCTAGGTTTCCCCATTGGCTGAACCAACTGAACACCATAGAGCATGAGAAACAATTGAGGTAATCCATACATGTCAGCCTCCTGGGAAAGAGAAAGATGGAGAATAAACCTAGATAGCAAAGCAAGATAACCCAGCACAGATGCCAATAGACGATCTAATAGATGTAAAGAAATACGAGTCTGTAGACAGAGCTTAAGAATTTGTAAGTGCCGGTGGCACCAACAAATAATTAACTAGACTCTATTCACTAATAGCTCAGGCATTCTCAAAAATTAATGGAAGCCTCTCTGAAGAACCATTGGATAATGACAGGTATTCTGCATGTAATGAAGTTTATACAGATTCACATTAAAGCAATTTTGAAAATAGTTTCTCACCTATTTGGTTAGAAAAGGAAACAACTTGTTCTGGACAAATGGAAAAGAATTGTTGATTTATGTACAATGGCCCTTCATATACATGAGTCTTGCATCCATGGATTCAACCAATAGTGGATAGAAAAAATATTTGGGGAAAAAAAGCAATAAGAAATAATAATACAACAATAAAAATATTACAAATTGAAAAAATACAGTATGAAAACTATTTACATATCACATTGTATTAGGTATTATAAGTAATCTAGAGATGATTTAAAGTATACGGGAAACTGTGTATAAGTTATATGCAAATACTACAACATTTTATGTAAAGGACTCAAGCATCCATGGAATTTGGTATCCTTGGGGGTATTGGAACCAATCCCCCATGGATATGAGGGACGACTGTGTTATACACTGGGGTACTTCCTAAGGAAAAGAACATATTAGTAACATAGTTGTGAAAGCAGACCAAAAAGAGTTTTATACTTAATTTTACACGTAATTGGGTGTCAAGAAGCTAAAGATGCTTTCTTCCTGACTGTCAAACAATAACGTAATTCTTCTTAATTCAGAAACCACGTTGGAATCAGGGAATTAAGATAGAAGAACATCTAACCTAAAAACATATAAACTCTTTTGGGTTCTAGATGGGGACAACTTTATTTCCCATAAAATTTATGTATCTAGATACATAGACTAAAAATATGTAATTTTAATAACATATCCTTCAATATTTAAAAATATAAGCTCAAAATTTTAATAAGGATATATGAATTTAAAATATCATATCAAGGCTCCATATTAAGGAACAAAATACAGTTGCTCAGGCAGATGTTTTCTTTACACAATCACTACTAGTCTGATTTCTCCATTAGATCTCTTAGTAGATTTCTGAATATTAGCATAGAGATAAATTTCAGCAGTAACACAGCTGAGTCTCTTGGCTTTCAAGCATTTAGAACACTCACAGTATTTTGTTTCTTTCAGTTTTGTTATTATTTTCCTTATCCATTTTTTGACTCTTTGTTTACATTGTCTCCAGTTCTATTCCAAGGATTTTCACAGACTTGCTAATTTAAAAAAAATAAATACAGAGTGTTTAGAAAGAAGAGAACAATTCTATATAAATTTTCTTTGCATATCCCTATTGAGTTACTTTAAAATAATTTAGGATGAGAATGATTAGGACTTACTATTCTGAATCAATGATTCCTAAAGCAAGTCAAACAACATTGATATAACTGAAGTATATTTTACTTTTTTAAGATGTCTCAAGTTCTGTACTTAAAATTCTTTATATATTCTTTTTTTTTTTTTTTTTTTTTTTTGAGACAGAGTCTCGCTCTGCTGTCTGGGCTAGAGCGCCGTGGCGTCGGCCTAGCTCACAGCAACCTCAAACTCCTGGGCTCAAGCAATCCTTCTGCCTCAGCCTCCCGAGTAGCTGGGACTACAGGCATGCACCACCGTGCCCGGCTAATTTTTTCTATATATTTTTAGTTGTCCAGGTAATTTCTTTCTATTTTTTTGTAGAGACCGGGTCTCGCTCTTGCTCAGGCTGGTCTCGAACTCCTGAGCTGAAACGATCGATCCACCCACCTCGGCCTCCCAGAGTGCTAGGATTATAGGCGTGAGCTGCTGTGCCCGGCTCTTTTTATAGTCTTAAAGAAGGCTTAATTTACTTGTAGAATCTGTGAATTTGGAATATAGATATAAATATACAGCTATTTTTGTAGCATAACTCCTGGCACCTGGTAGACACTAAAAGATGGTATACTGTATTGAATGTTGAAAGTCCTTGCATGAGGGACTATATAGTTTATTGTATATAGCATGTTATCTATTATCTCAAATATTTATAAGGTCTCTGTAAAATAGACATACTTTCATATAATAGAAAAGATAAAATGTGAATCAAGCAGGTTAAGTTACTTAGCCAAATTCCTCAATGGTTCATATGTTTTCAAATCCAGAATATTGTCAAAGGTCACCCAGAGTTAGCAGTATTCCAGAGTTTCTGCTACTTTCTGCAGCTATGAATGAACTGTAGTTTCATCATTTACCTTACAGCACTATTTTTCTCTTTTTTATTCACGACTTTCAAGCTACTGTTTCACTCTGCCCTTCCAAAACATAAATGTACCTAGATTTAATCTATTGGTTGTCCACTGACAAGGAAGAGGTATAATTTTAATACATTTACCCAACTCAACAGGAATCTGTACTAACTAAAACAAATGCTTTAATCAATAGTTTGTAGAGTGAATTGATTTATATTCTATTATCTTTTACTTAAAAAAAATGACATCCCTCTGTGTTCCTTTTTCCCCTCATCATTTTTAAAATATAGTACCGAGTTTGCTTTGTTTGATCCCTCCTTTTGTATAACAAATTTTGCTTCTAAAAATCTTATTAGAAAGGAAATAGTTGCTGAATATGCTCGAAAAAATAAAAACAAATAGTAAATAAACTTCCTCAATTTCCTTTCCCCAATCCACTGGCAACCACCATCTCACTCTTTGATTATATGAATTTGACCATTATACATACCTCACATAAGTGTAATCATGCAGTATTTGTCTTTCTGTGACTGGCTTATTTCACCAGTAAAATAAAATAAAACTTAAAAAAAGTTCATTCAGCTGGGACCAGATATTTAACTTAAAGTAAATCCTTAAAAAGAATCAAAAGAAAGCCAAAAGAACTGTTTGAAGTGAAAAATATCCAGGCATAGTTTTTAATCTTGACTTAATTGAAATTTGATTTGTTTTAAACCAATGCATAACAAAACACACTCTTTAGGTGCTGTGAAAGTACTCCCACTATTTGTAAGGAAAAGACAGAAGCTTCCTAACCTTTTGCAAATTTATGCTATTTAGCATTGTTTTTTGCTGTTTAAAGAAACAGCTGTATGACTATCATAATCTGTGATATTTGGTATGATAATATGAAAGAATATTTAGAGATTTTGAATAATGCTTTTACTAAATATATGTTAATTCATACATTGAAAGAAAAATATAGGACATTCCTACTATGTGCAAGATTCCAGATAAATTTCTGCACCCAGTATAGAGCCATAATGTTTAAACTAGTAAGGGAAATTTCTACTACAGCGATGTTTCTGGTAAGAATTGTTTGGGTTGTGAATCTCCTGAGCTAAGTGAACTTACTTTTTAATAGTAATTAAACCAAATTACTCAGAAGTAGTAAAAGGTTTTCTTTAAAAGATAAAAGGTAATCTGTTTTAGGTTTTTGTTACTCCACCAATTTATTACGATTACATTGCTGACTCATTAATTGCTTAACAAATATTTGTTGAATGAAAATATCCAAGAAATTATAGTCTAAAAGGAAAAATTTTACTAGGAATAAGTTACTTCTGACACCTAAATGCCCAGTCCTCTTTTCATAACATTTAGGTGAGAAGACAAAATTTCATTTACAGGGAGATTCTTATGCAACTCCACTTAGACATAGGGCTGTCTCCCCTAATGAGGCAAGAACATTTTAATTCCAGTGATGGTTGAATTAAATCTGTCAGGCATTTCTAACATGTGCAAAAATGTATCCTAAAACCTGGCACAGGATCCAGTTTCTCTGTGGGCTTGTAACAATACCAACTAGAGTATTTGCTAAAATGACTGTCATTTGTTGTAGCATAATCTTCTAGTCAATGCATTAATATCAATAAAAAATTAAAAGAGTAAATCTGAAGGCTTTTGGTTTTTAGTTACAATGGGTGCAAAAGTAAAACACTCTTGGGATTTATTTTTATAATATAGCTCCAAATATATTGGATTATTAAATAAATAGAATTAATATTCTAGATTCAGTCTTAAACCTTGCTAATGGTAAGTGGTAAATCCCAACAGTACTAAACACATACACACAGACACATGTACTACATAAAATCAATTCTGTGACTTCTTGGTGACTAAAACTGAGATTCTATTTTTGACCCATTAAATTGATGAAACATCCAGGTGCAGTGGCACACAGCTGTAGTCCGAGCTACTTGGGAGGCTGAGGCAGAAGGATCATTTGAACCCAGGGGTTCAAGGCTGCAGTCACAGATGCCTATGACTAGCCTCTGAATTCCAGCCTGGACGACATAGCAAAACCCTATCTCTTAAAAAAATAAATGGTGAAAATTTAGGAGTCTTGTAAAATGGAGTGAGGTTTACATTTTCACATACCACTCAAGGGGGTGTAAGATGACAATACTTCCTAAGATTGTTTTGGAAATATGTCTCCAGCAAATATGAGTTTACAGAACACATCTTAGATATATAGAACCTATGAAATTGCTACATGCAACTGAATTCAGTTTGCTTCCATGCTCCCATTTCTGCTGTTAGGAACCATTTACACTTGTCACTTCAAGTCCCTGCATTTATTTTTGGTTTATAAGTTATTTTCTTTGGGATAAACATTTAATTATATTCAGTTTTATTCTCCCTTCCCCTTCCCACTCTTTTTGTCTGGATGGCCTCCAGGGGCAAGCAGAAGCCAATGTAATGTTTTGAATAAGCAAGATGCATTGGGTATAATAAAAAAGAGACATTTTTGTCTCCCATTGTCCCTTTACATTGTGTTTGGTGGAGGAAGTATCTCCTCTACTCCTGACTGAAAACTGCAAAGGTCCTATTACTTTTCTGCTCACTCTTGGATAATAAAACTCCTTCAGTGGAATTAAGTGGAAAACACAGATGTAATTCTGTACTGATTCTGACATGTCTGGGCCTGGTAGATGCTTGGAACTAGGTTTTTCTCTTAGGAGGAGCATGTGATCTCTTCAGACTTTATAAGTTTGGGGACTTTCCTTAGAGTCCCTTTGACTTGGATAAAGCATTCTTCACCGCCTTGGTGCTTTACTGCCTCTGTTACCCTACAGATCAAACAATTGCCTTTGGCTCTGGCTGCTCAGGCTCCATCACCCCTTTAAGTGGCTCATTTGGAAAGAGTCCATGGTATTCCTCATGCTGGCTTTCTCATGTGTGGGACCCAAATCTCGTAGATGGGAAACGGTCATACAATTCTAGACTCAACAAACTCTGGAAAAACAGGCTAAGCCCTTTGCTACAGCAACTCCCATCTAGTCGCCTCTAATCTGCAGCCAATGCAACTAAACTGCTTGTTCTTCTCCCTCTAGATTTCACATGTAAGTCAATCCTCTATTCACTAAGGCTGGGATTCATATCAAGTTCTTTGGAACATCCAGTTGAACTCTGTCTAACTGAAATTGGAAGTAAGAGATAGTTCTTGGCCACTCTTCAGTGTTGGGTGTGGGGAGGATCCTAAAAACATAATAGCAGCTCTCCTCAGAAACTCTCATCAGGGACTCTTGCAGATCTCCAACAATCTAACGTGGATGAATTTCCTAACTCGCCTCGTACACGCCTTCTTGGAAACTTTGCAATGTAGTTTCTCTAACCCTGTTTGGAATATAGCATCTATTGTCTTCATTCCTCAGCTGAAAATGAGAAAGGCAGGAAGAATCCTATTTTAACACCCTGGTATACTAATGCTATCATGGCAGCACAAGGAGAGAACACTGTTGTGTAGATGCTCATCACTCCCTGCTCATCTAAGCAAGCTTTGGGCAGCACCTTCAGGTCTGTGCTGCTTGCCTTAGATCCTGTTTTTACTCCCACTATGCCCTGAACTGAGCCCTCTGCTGGTTTATATCCTCTTGTCATGTCTGAAACTCCCCACTAAGATTTCAAAAATCTACACAAAAGCCATAGGAAATCAGTGGGGTGGGTGTGGCCGCTATTGTAAACCATGGTTTTAGTCCCTTTCCTCTGTCTCTCCCCACCTGTTCACAGCATTCTTATATTTTCTTGGTGGAATAACTTATTATATAATATCCATTGTCTTCATTTCTATCTTATTGCTTGATTTAATTAACATAAGAATCAAAACAAACCAGTTCTCTCTTGGCTTTTAGATGTTCTCTGCTTAAAGAGATTTATAGTTAGTTTGAATGCAAAGCTAAATGTTTAATTCTACTTTCTAAGAACATTAATCCCTAGGACCTCAAAGTTTAGCTGCTGTAACAGTTGAAATAATAAAAATTACTGAGAATTATACATCATGTAAATTTTCAACAGTCAATATCTCAATTCTTATATAATAACATTTGTGTGCCAAAATGACTATCAGAACATTACATCTCCACTGTAAGCATCTTCAATATTTAAAATTAGGAAGTCACTAAATTATCTATGCTTAAAATAATATGGAGAGAATTTTATGATATATTATTAACTGGTAATGGTAGAAAAGTGACTAATGAACACTGGTTATCTGTTTGTCAAAGAATTTGGTGTTTTTTGTTGTTGTTGTTCAGTCTTTGTTTCCCAATTTTGCTAGCATAACCTTATATGAGAATAAGAAAAAAGATTTAGAATCATGTAATATTATTGTCTTTCCATTCAGTGTGTTACATATTACAAGGTAATCAAAATGTCAAGGATGCATTAGAAGTCAGCCTCCCCGGATAAGTTTCTATCTGTTATATGAAATTAAGCAGTGTTTAGAAATTATTGGCATTTGTTAGCCATTGTTGTAGTGAATGGATCATTGTCTCTAAAAAGAGAATATATTTTCACTTCAATGGGAAAAATAAAATCTCTGCCTACTGTACATTACTCAGGTAAATAAGAAGGATGTAGACTTGATTCCTGCCAGCTTTAAAGAGATGACTGAGATAATATTTATTTACCACTAATTATACCAGTGAACAGAATGATGTATAGGTCAATAGGAAAACGTTTTTGCTTTCATATTAAAGACATTAATTAATGATACATTTTACAATTGATAATAAGATGCTTTATGTAAATATTGGGGAAAATAGCTCATTCGTTAAGTTTTAATAAAAATTTGGACAATGAAAAGAAGCTGATATTTAACTTTCACCCCTTGGTAGGTCTTCATTCTACAGAATTAATTTAAAATAACCCATTAGATTAAGAAGTAAAATAAATTTCCTAGTGTTTCTCAGAAAACTTATTACATGTTCCTTTAAAAAATACAACATGGCTCTTCATTTGATTTAGCAAGTGAAATAACACGATTTGAACGTAAAACTGCATCCCATGGCTTTCCATTGGTGAATATTAATGTCTAATATTTTTCAATATCAAATTAGTGTGCAGGAAGGTTTGAAACTTCGTACACTCAAATTTATGCAAGACTAAATGAATGCTTTCCTGAGAGAAAAAAACCCTAACATTTCTCTACTGTAGCATTTTCTAGGGTATAAGTTGTTCAAGTATTAGTTTCTGAAGCTATTTAACTTGATATCCTATGAGTAAATCTCTGTAAACTAGCAAGAGGAAATTCTAAAACAATTTAATGAAAGCATAAAATGACAAATTTTAAATAACTAGAAAATGGGAGGGAAAAATGTAGATGGGAAGAATTTAAAATGAATTAATTAATGTATCAACAATGAAATGTTTGCTAATAAGCTTATAAGGACCCCAATGTATTAATGTACAGATTTTTGAGGAACAGTTTTAATACTTTAAAAGTAGACATGCAAAAAATGTTTTAATTAAATAGAAAACTTGCTCATTGGTAAAGGAAGACCAAGCAGGTACTTTTTTTTCTCATCTCTTTTGCAGGGCATAATAAAGTTAGTATTATTGACCAGGTGGGGAAAGAAAATAATATAATAGTTAAATAGGAAATATTTTGAAACCACTAAATGTGATTATAAAAACCACATAAAAATAGAGAAAGTATATTATCAAATATTACATAAAATACAGGAAAAAATCCGAATCTTAAGTATAATCCTGTGTGTGTGCACGTAAGCATCTCCATGTGGAATTTGTTGCTGTAGTGGTGTAAATGGTGTGAGGTAGATACCCAAATGAAAATATATCTATTGAGACTTTGCTATATGTACAGCATTTGTATGAGGTATTTCCTTTTCCACAATTACAGCTTTAATGCAATAAACAGAAAAAGGAGAAAGGAAAGAAACATGCCTACCTATCTTTGAGGGAAAGAGAAGCAAAACCTTTCAGCCCTTTTCCTTCCAGTTTTTCTTTCTCTGCAGATCCTTGGATTGTCAAGGACCTTGGAGCTGCTTTATAACATCTGATTTGTATTTGGTTTCTAGTGTTTCACAAGTGCATTATAACTAGAACTGGAGCCAGAATCTTATTAGTGAAGATGCCTTCCAGTGAAATGTCAGCACGGGGCATTTGTGTTTTACTTGTATTGCTTTAATAGATAGTACATTTTGTGACAACATGGTCTATTTGAATAATGTGACATTTGGGAGAAGTTTTAAAATTGATTTTATTCAATTGATATTAATGTTGGGTTAAGACCTGATATAATAAAGAAAATAGATGTGACATTTTCTAGTTCTCTTTCAGAGTGAAGGAGTTTGGGCCAGGAGGCCAACAAAGACTGAGAGGATTTTTATATTTATCGTTAATGCCATGCATTTTAGTTCACATATTTTCAGAGCATACTTAATATGCTCACTTAAACAGAATGATTGGCAGATACCAATAAAATACAGCTTAGGCAGTAACAAGTCATGGATTCAGCCAAATGCATCCTAGGGAAAATAAACTGGGATTTCCTTATCCTATCATTTTATGAGTGAACATAATGTATTGTTTTATTCAATACATTTCACACAGTATATAATTTCAAGTGAACAGAATAACATAAGCATGTTTCCTGCAAAGTCTTGAGGGGAAAAAATGGATTTGGATTAAAGAATTAAGAATTAGTCCTTATTATCACTTTCTCATCATGTTCCTCATTAGTTTATCCTTCTGAGTATACTAAGCCCCGAATAAAGCTATTCTTGTCTTCTTATCCCAGTATTCTCTGTCCTAACTCTTCTATACTCATCAGATATCAATAAGCATCCAATATTTTATACGCTCTCATAAAGATGTAACACCTCGGTCTGAACTTCTGTGACTCAGAGAGCAGCCATTTTAACTTACTGTGGAGAAGTTCAAAGTCTCTCTTCATTGCACAGGAAAATGAAAACCAGGAATAATATTAGAAAGGTAAAACACAAGAAAAAGAAATTTATCATGTGTTAATCATGTGAGGTAAAATTGTTACTGGGTATAATTTAGATATTTACATACAAAGTAGGAAATATAGACTATCTGGGGCACATTCTCAAGTTGCAACAATATGCTTCCTGTTCCCAGTGCAACCTGGCTTCCTGCTCAGCTGGGAAGGCCAATGTCATAGGACATATATTTTCTTTTCTTTTTCCTCTCCAACACAATATTTCTTTGTATCATTTTTCCTCCCTTGTTTTCTATCTGAGAAGTAAGATTCTGCTTTCCAAGGATAATATTCCCTTCTTAGATCATTTACATTTCTCTGTTTCCTGTCTTCCATGAAGTATAACATATACAGGAGTGGAGAGTAGGGAATTAAACTTTCAAATCAGATAATACTTCAAATTCTAGGGGTGTTATGCTAGAGAAGTTATAATATTTATTCTTACCACTTACAAATGGGTACAAAATCATAACCCATGGTACTTGATTTTTCCTTTGTATCTTAAGAATCCATTTGACTTAGGGTCATCTGAAGATATAATGTTTTCTCCCTGTAATTTTAGTCAAATCACTTGTAAAAATGTTAAATGGGTTTGGCCACGGATTTAATTTCTCTCAGCAACTGAATTTCTCTCTGGAAATTGAAAAGAATTCATTCATTAATCGGCAGGACTAGTTACAGAAATTGCTGTGATAATGTCACAGAATGGTGACTATAATAAGTAATAATGTGCTGTATATTTCAAAATTGTGAAAAGAATATATTTTAAATGTTTTTTAACACAAAAAAATAAGTATGTGGGATGATGGACTTATTAGCCTGATTTAAAAATTCTGCATTGTAAATGTATATCAAAACATCACATCGTACCTTATAAACATATACAATTATTATTTGTCATTTAAAAATAAAATTTATCTAATTCCAGAGACAAAAATGCTATCTTTAAAAGTACTATAAGTCATACATATATTTCATCATATTTAATAATAAAAATAATATAAAAAGTGTTGTAAAATTCTTACAGAAATAAACATATATTCTTTCTACTATATTCCCTTTTGTATTCTAGAATTACCTTTAAATTATCAGCTTGGCTCAGTAGAGAGTAGATACACTAATAACAAGAAAAAAAATGAAGTAAATGAAATAAGTTGTTGGATAGAGGCATGGCTATAGAATTAATTTTTAAAAATTAATTATTAAGTATTGTTATGAGTAAGAATGAACCCAAGACAAAATGATCCTGGAAACAGGCAAAACAGAGATGAGCCCAGCATTTGGTAGAGTATTTTGTCTCCAGGCCTTTCCTAAACTGTGCCTGACTATGGTCTAGCAGCAGAGGAGCTAAGCAGAATAGGATAAAAAGAGTAAAAACTGGCTGCCAAGAGACCAGGAAACTAAGCAGAGCTTTAAACTTTCTTTGAAAAGAGCACCAATTTGAGATTACACACAAATTTGAGATTCATACAAGGTTATATCCTGTAAGGATGGACTATCCAGAAAGATCTGCTTCTATAGATTAAAGCCGCATTTTACTTTACCTTGGTGCCAGATTGTATTAGCGTCAGTTGCACAACACTAACTGTGACAGACACACTCTAAGCTGGCTCCCTGAGGGCTCATGTTTGGTGTAACCTTCCCCATTGAGGACAGGCAGGACCTGTGATTTGCTTCTACCAAAGATAATATGTTAAAGGCAATGGCATGTCACTCCTATGATTATGCCATGTTACATAAGAAACCACAACAGACCCACTCCAGAAAGTCTTCTTGGCGGCTATTGGAGGAAGTGACCATATTGGGAAAGCCCATGTGGGCAGAAATTATAGGTGGCCTTTAATTGCCGAGGGCAGCTTCATGTTCTCCTCCACTCAGATCAAGCAGGTGACCCATGGCTTTCTTCTGTTTTCTCTCATACAGATGAAGATAACCTATAGTCCCTGTGATAGTTGTTTTTCCTATCTACTTCTGTTTGTGTTTTTGGAGGAGGATACCTTCACACCTAATTTCATTGTAAATGTTTTCATGGCTCTTCGGGTTTGCTTTTGAGTTGCTGCATATACACACTCTGAATCCAAACATGTATAAGACTATAAAATAGTTTTGAACAATTCTAAAGGACTTAAATTGTATGGAGCGTATTATATGAACATGGTGTTAATCTAGAAATTAGTAACAAAAACTAGGGGAAAATCAATATCATTGGAAATTAACCTATATACTTCTAAATATCCTATAGGTAAAAGGAGAAATAAGAAAAAACTAGATGATACGGTTGACCCTTGAACAACACAGGTTTGAACTACCTGGGTCCACTTATCCGTGGGTTCCTTTCAACAAAAGTTTCATGGAGTACGCTTGCCTCTCCTGCCTCCCCTACCACCTTCTCCACCTCTGCCACCCAGAGACAGCAAGACCAACTCCTCCTCCTCCTCCTCCCCGCCCACAACAGGGAGATGATGAAGATGAAGACTTTTATGATGATCTACTTAATGAATAGTAAACATATTTTCTTTATGCTTTTCTTAATAACATTTTCATTTCTCTAGCTTTCTTTATTGTAAGAATAGAGTATGTAATATATATAGCATACAAAATGTGTTAATCGACTCTTTATGCCATTGGTAAGGCTTCTGGTCAACAGGAGGCTATTAATGTTAAATTTTGAGGGAATCAAAAGTTATACATGAATTTTCAACTGTGGGGGGGAGTCAGTAACCCTAACCCCCACATTGTTCAAGGGTCAACTATATTTTGATTGAATGATAATGAAAATATGGCATAAAAATTTACGGAATGAAGCTAAAGTTGTGATTGAGAAAATACGTACAGATTTAAATGCATATAACTAACAAAAATAAAAAGACTGAGAATCTGTGTATCTAGAGAAAAATTTAAAAATAACTGCAAATTAAAGAGAGGAACAAGCAGATAATAACAATAAAAGCAGAAATTTATAAAATTGATATTTTCAATTGAAAGACAAAGTAATTTTTTGAAGAAAGGATAACATAGATAATAAAATAAAACTTTGTGGAAGTAGTAAAATAAAATAAAAATAAACCCCAGATAAGAATTAAGGGGAGAGGGGTATAAATTACTAATATCAAAACAAAAAAGGGACATTATTACATATCTTATAGTATTAAATTGCCCATAAGAAAGTAGCATAAGCCCATATTTTGAAAAAAAATTTAAAATGTTGGTAAAATGAACAAATTTCTAATAAGATGCAATATAGAAAACTTACAATAAAATCCTACATTTGAATAGTTCAAATTTTGTTATTGAAATTGGATATTTATTAAAAAATAAACAAAAAAACCCCAGGAAACTTCCCACACTGAAGACTTCAGGTTTAGTGACTTCAATGGTGAATTCTTCAAAATATTTAAGAAAGAAGTAACACCAATCTAAGACAAATTCTTTTAGGAGATAAGAAAAAACAAAGGGGGAACTTCCAACTTTTATTTTTAACAAGGCCAGTATAAACTTGACACTAAAAGTTCCTATCTTACTTACTGGTTAAAATTTGGAAGTTTCCTACTGAAATCAGGAACAAACCCACCAAGTTATTCTTGATGTCAGTGCTGGCTAGACATTTACATGCAATTTGAAAATTCATTCACTCTACTTTTATGTTAAGTGCACTTTCCCGTATGTGTATTATTCTTCAATTCTAAGGCATGGGGAACCTGTGGCCTAAAGGCCACATACGACCCTTCGGATCCCCTTTCTTTAAAGGATTTGTTCTATAAAATTTTGATTCAGTCAAAAGGCTGCCGTCAAGGGTCCAGAAAGCCACATGTGGCTCCAAGGCCGCGGGTTCCCCACTCCACCACTTGATGGGGAAAAGAATTTCAGGACGCATAGCACCTCATAATCCCAAAGCAAGCTGCTTTTATTGAAAGCGAGAGTGAAAGGATGAGAGACAGAGAGAGAGAGAGAGCAGAGATTTGGCAGACTCAAAAAGAGCAGCTGCACCAAAAGGAAGGGGATTTTTTTGTCTTATGAGGTCTTGCTAATTGAGGAGAGGAATATTCAAGGCTAAGGGATTGGTTTTTACTAAGAATTTGGGTAGTAATTCCTAGAATTCAGTTCCCTCCCATTTTCATACTTCGCATAGTTTCTTAGAAATACCATGGCAATTTCAAGGGTGGAGAAATTTTAAAAAACCATGGTGTAAATGACATTGTAATTAGCTAAAGTTCGTGTAAGGTGACCTAGATAACTGACAAGCTGGTTGATACTGGTCCTTGTCTGTGGTTATCAACCCCTCTTAGACTTTAATATCTGTACCTACTCTGCAAGCCCCTGTCTCCTACTCTAACAGAATGTGTTTGGGGACTCCCATGCTCCAGATGTATTTAGAGACGTGTCTTTTTCCAGTCTTCCTAGCAGAATGCTCATAGTTTAAACATCACTGTGTGAACACTTAAAACCTGAAAATACTAACATAAAAATTCTTTTTTCTAAAGCCATATTTTTCTCTGAGAAATCGGTTCATGATAACAATACTGTATCTTGCATTTATAATAATGGTCCAACCATATTTACTTTGTTATTCATTTTATCTACAGCCACTGAAGAAGTCTTAGATTCCAAAGCAATTCAATTTGCAGTGATCCTGTTGCTTACGTACTTTTTTTCTCAAAGTTATCTACAAAGACTCTGGGGAGGCTGAGATAGAGAACAAAAGGATCGTATTGATACTGCCTCAGTTTTACCTCACAAAATAATTTCATCTCCAGATAATTTATAGGAAAATGTTTCCCTGTTTAATCTATTTGATGGGTGTTTGAATTGTATAGAATTTCTGTTTTCAGAAAATGACTTTTTTTCTCATTGGCAGTAAACCAATTTATCTACATTTCTTACTTGTAATTCCTGAGAAAATATATAAAGTTCAATGGCACTTTATACTTTTTATAACTTTTTAAATATAGAGTCAACATTTTTCCATAATACAGATATGTTTGTCCTTGATTAGTTACTGAATTATCTATATTTTTTTCTCTTATTTACTTTTTATTATTTATTTATTTTAAAACATTTCCATATGTTCTTATAACACGTTTCTACCCCAAAACCACAGAAAGCAAAAAAACAAAGGCAGGGTCATAATGATAATCTGATTCTGAAGAAATTATTGGAATTTTTGAAAAATAATTATGCCATAACAGAGGATTTGTTCCACTTATTTGGGACAATATTTTAATAGGTCACTGATTATGTTAGTAGTAACTATTAACATTACCCTGATTTATCCCTCTCTAGATTGGCCATCCTTTGTACACAGCTTTTGCACAAATAGCAAAAATAAGAGGTAAGGACTGTTTTAAGTCTTCATGTGGTTAGGAGAAAAAGGTTCCTACCAATGAACACAAATATTAGGAAATTTTACTTAAGATATATGTTCATTCAATCATTTTTTTCCATTTAGCCAATGCTTTCAGTAATAGGCATATGTTAATGAACAGCCATATGAGCAAAACATATTCTCATTTTTCATCTTTCTTTCTTCAATGTATAATAGATATTAGCAATATTTAATAAAGTCATGTTACATTCATACTTTACAAGAAGGTACCATTAATTAACATAATTTCCTTAGGTTGGAACTTTAGATTTTCATGTCATTATGAACAGTTATGATAATTTTTATGATAAATAACTCCTGTGAACCACAGATGTTCTTAAGTAACTAGTACTTCACTAAACTTAAAGTCATAATTACAACTCTGAAAACCTATAATTTGGACACACACAATGCTGTCAAAAATTGCCCATTTTAAGCTTATACATACTTTTGGAAGAGTTTTACAAAAATTACAAATATCCATGATCATAAAGCTGAGGTAATCCTAAATGTGTACCAGCTATCACAAAATATTTTTCTACATTCTGTCACAACTCAAAATGTCTGATTCCTCTCAACATATGTTTTCAACTCAGAGAAAATTTTGACTTCAAGACTAGTAAATCTCAGACTCTTGTGTTCATTAAAATTATCTGGGGGCTTGATAACTCTACAAGCTGTGCTCCAATGTGAAATGGTCTTGGTCTGAGCCAGGGATCTCAGAAACAAACTAGTAGATTCTATGGGCTACATTGTGAGAAACAATGCACTTGTTCAGTTATCATTCTGCTAAATATACCTGGAAATTGGTTATTTTACCACTGTCTATTTAAAACTGGTAATTAAGGTTAATTTTTTAAATGTTTTGCATTTTAAAGATTTTTCTCTTTGTTTCCCATTATTAATCACATTTATGAAATAATGGCATTCTGTTCTTAATTGATTTATCTAGAAACCTTTGCCCCAAATTAATTGATCACGTATGAGTGAGTCTATTTCATTGATTTATATATTATTGCATGGTTACCACAATCTCTGGATTGCTGTAGTTATACAGAAATTTTGAAATCAGGAGGGGTGAAAGTGGGAGTCCACCAAATTTGGTTTTCTTTCTTTTTTTTTTTTTTTTGTCCTTTATTTTTTTCAAGAATTTCTGACATGGCTAGGTCCTTTGGGTTTCCACACAAATTGAAGAAACATCTCAATTTATACAAAAAGAAAGCTTGCTAGAATTTGGATTTGGATTGCATGACTCTATTGACAAATTTTGGGAAAAGTGACATCTTAACAACATTGAATCTTTCATTCCATAAGCATGATGTAACTCTCTTTTTATTTCACTCATTAAAAGTGTTTTTCAGCAGTATTTTGCAGTTTTCAATGCACAGCATTTTTATGGCTTTTGTTTGTGATTTTGCTGTTTAAAATGGCCCCCAAGGATAATGTTGAAATAATGCCTGGTATTTCTAATTGCAAGAAGAATCTGATGTACCTTATGGAGAAAAATGAGTAAGATGAACTTTATTCAGGCTTGAGTTATAGTGTTACTGGCTATGATAAATGTTAGTAAATTAACAATATATATTTAATACAGTGTCTATAAACAGAAACACACATAAAGCAAGGCATGTATTGATCAGTTGATGAAAATGTGACCAGAGGCTCACAGGAACCTTACCTTGTATTTCCCCTAGGAACAATAGTTCAGTATCTCCTAATTCAATGTTTGCTGTGGCTTTAAAGAAAATAACTACCATAAATAACAAGAATTAATTGTATACAAATAAATATGAAAATTTGTTTTAAATTCACATGTTTAACAAATATTTATGGAGAATGCACCAAGTGCTCACATTTGTTCTGGCCACCAAGTATCCAAGAGAGAGAGAGAGAGAGAATAGTACTGGCCATGTCCTCTTAATTCCTTTAGATATTGCATAGCACAGATTACTCTTAAAAAACTCTTATTTTACAATGTTATAAGACATACATATCCTCACATAGCAATAACATCAGAAAATAACTAAAAAATAGGAGTATTTTCGAACAATGTAAAAAAAATTCTTTAGGGTTCATTCAGGAAAATCTAGGCTATAACAATGCAATGTTCAGGGTAGTTACTATAGAATTGGGTTGCAAACACTTCATTACAACAGGATTTGCTATGCATACAATTGTTCTATTTTGAAAACACATGCATGTTTAAGACAATAAAAACTTATCTCCAAATTTGCAAACATATTTTGTGGTTGAGACAAAATACTGTTTGTCAAATACCTTCGTGGGAACATAGTGCCCTGGTGGTTAAAATTGAACTCATAAATTCTATATTCAACCATAATTTACTCATAAAGTGATGAGATAATCATTAAATATTTATTAAACTTTAGTTCCATTTAAAAATTAAACATGTACTTTTATTTTGTTCACTAAGAAGCTAAATAATAACTGTGTATGCTTTGGCTCAGCTGTAACTGTACTTTTAAGGTTCTTTATCAACTTTAAGAAATATGGAAAAAAAACCTTGCAAAGCAAAATATGTTCTCTTACAAATAAAGATTTTCAAACAGTTAATTCAATAAAATATCTAGTTTTATTACATCTTCTGTTTTATGTCTATATAATAAATAATTACCTTCATTAGGAAGTGTAGTTATAGTAAATTGCTTTCAGCTTTGAGTGCCATTGAAAACAAAACCATGAAATATCCTTCTGCATTTGCATGACCTGGTTTACTTGTTCTTTTGATAGCTAGGTTGTTTCTATTTCATTGAGTTTTGTATTGGCTTTCATTTGAATCACTGATACATGACTTGAACTTGTGTTTTTGGGCAATATAATATGTGTATAGACTTTGCATGCTTTTTAATAATGAAAAAATTTTGCCTGCTATTTGGAATAATGACATGTTAAAGCTCTGATTTACATCAAACTTAGAATTAATAACATTGCCCTTAAAATGAGTTCTAAAGATTTAACATGACTTTTGAGGCTTTTTATGCCTAAGAGCCTTCTCAACACTCTGACTTCTTGTCTTACAGGTCCCCATCTTCCCTGACACCCTCCTGCCACAGTGACTATCTATTACTCTATTTCTTAACTATGTTATCTTCAACTGCATAAAGTTGTTCTTTTTGCTTCTTTTCTTATATACATGTATAGTATATGCTAATATCAGGCAAGATAATGTTTTTGACATCTCTTTCTTCAAGAAACAGGTTTCCTTTTCTGTGCGCTCTTTTAGCACTCAATAGTTGGACCACTAAAGTACTTATTTCATCCTATTACATTTGACAATACATTTATTTTTCTACCCCATTAAACTAGCCTTTTTGTGTGTATGTGAAACTGTGTTTAATATATGATATATATTAAATATGTATTTTATTTTGCTTGCTAAATGAAATAGTGAAAAAAGCCTAAAATATGAAATTAGGTGTCATGTTGCATAATTTTGAACCAGAATTGAGGAGTCAAAGAGGAAGAAAGTGGAAAGATTCTCGTTGTGAGTTTTGTTCAGTTCACAGTTATCAGACCCAGCACAAGTTCATGTTTTTTTCCCCTTTATTTTAACATATAAAATAATTTTGAGGTTTCTTTGGAAGATAATGCAATTAAGGTTAGACTAGGGTATAGATTTCATTCTTTATATTCATAGTAAGATAAAATTTTATGTGTAGTATTATCCTGTGATTTGTTAACCATAAGCCCTGAATAAAAATGTATCTAAAGTTCTAAATGATCTCAAAACCTAAGAGTGGAAAAGGAGGTGAGGAAAATTAAATGTGTGCTGTAGGTCATGTGGGAGCTTGTGTTTATTATTTAAAATGCATTTAACTGTTACTTTTTCAGTTTGAACATAATATAATAGAAATTAATAGCAGAATTGACAAATTGTAAATGGAAAAAGGAAGGAATTTTAGTGTAACCCTAATCAATATAGGGCATAGAGCAAGATAATGGGAAAGGCAACAAAAGAAAAACAGTATATTTTAAATAGGAACATGAAAAGATTTAGAAATAAGACCAAAAATACTAATTATATAAATCAATGTGAATGGATTCAATTAACCCATTAAAATATAAACAATCTTAGAAAGAATTAAAGAACAAAATTAGGTCTATGATATTTTTAATAAATTATGTAAATAAAGAAGGCACAAGAAGAGCCAAACAGAGGCATGTCTATCAGTGAAATGCTACAAAAGTAGGAATGTGAATATTTGATGAATATTACCTTTAGGCCATCATTATATGGGAAAAAAGAGTTTTACAGTAATAATGTATGCAATCTCTGAAGAAGATATAGCAGCCAGGAAATTTAATCAACCAAAAATTAAATGTAATACAAATAGCAAATAAACTTAGAAGTAAAAGGAGACTGTAACTTAGAATCATATTGGTGAATGTATTGTGCATTTATCAGATTTTAAGAGATTAAAAATGCAAATAATGATGCAAATGATTTGAAAAAAATTAACATGCTCAGGAAAAGTACTAACATGCAAATATTTTTGAGACAATTTACACTTCCTTTATAAAATCTCAATATGAAATAGAATTATCAAAGTATTGAAAATATAAAATATTTACAATTATAGAGTAAAAGGCTAAATATTAGATTATATAAGGAATAATAAGTTTTATATAGTAAAATATAAATAAAGTTAAAAAAATTCATGGAAGAATATATCAGGAACAGATAAAATGGGCAAAGGATTAATAACCACTTATATAAATATCATCTACTAAGCAAGTGGAGAAAAGGAAATACAAATGCCCCAAAAGATATATACATATGGCCCATTTATGTAAAAAATTTATACATTGAATTCCTATATATTAATGTAAAATAATTACATTAAGAAGCCATTCTTTATCTCTGAGGTTAGGAAAAGCTAAATGATGGAGTCAATATATAGGACATATAAAAATGATAGAAAAAGTAAATTATGCATCTTGAAAAGAATTTGGGTAGTAATGAACTCACTTATAAGATTCTATTGCAGATGTTTAATAATAGTCTTTATTATAATATTTTACTAAACAGATTAATGCTTTCATGTATTTTTATTGCATATGTGAATGTACTAAAAGTTGTATGTAAAAGGTGAAAACTTATTCTTGAAACAGAGAGAGAACATATGTAGCTGAAGCTCAGTTGCCAAGGTTTGAAAGAAGTGAATATTTCTATTGGCAATAAGGGTCTGTCTTAGTTCATTTTGCACTAAAATAACAAAATACCCAAGACTGGGTAATTTACAAGGAACAGAAATTTATTACCTTGAGGTTTCTGGAGGCTGAGAAGTTCAAGATCAAGGGGCCAGTTCCTGGCAAGGGCCCTCTTGCTGCATCATCTCATGGTAGAAGGTAGAGGTCACAGAGAGCAAAAGAGAGAAAAAGAGGTGACTGAACTCACCTTTTTATAACAAACCCACTCCTTCAATAATGGGATTAATCCTTTTGCAAAGATGGAGCCCTCAGGGTCTCATCAATTTTCATTAGCCCCTTCCTCACAACAGTGTTACATTGAGGACTAAGTTTCCAACACTGTGTTTTTTGGGGAAGACATTCAAACTGTTGCAGGATCCTTCTCCTAATTATTTCCAACCCTACTGTTTTACCTCAAAATCAGCAGTGACTCTGTAAATGAATGGACATGGCTTTGTTCCAATAAAACTTTATTTACAAAAACCAATCTTGGACTAGGTTTGGCCCATGGCCCATAGTTTGCCGACCCCTGCCTTAGCCAATACCATATTGTCTCAATTATTGTAGCTTTAGAGTATATCTTAAAATCAAATATTGTCTGTATTCTAGCTTTATTATTCTTTTTCAAAGTTATCTTGGCTATTTGAGTCCTTTATTCATATAAATTTTAGAATAAGTTTACCAATATCTACAGAGAACCTAGATGGAATTTTCATTGGCATTACATTAATCTAAAGATCATTTTGGATAGAATCAAATTTTTTCCCAGTGATCTTGCTTTTTTTGGATTGTTTCTCTCAGCCATTGAAAAATGCTTTCTTCGTGTATTCTATAGTTTATGTTGACATCTTGATTGACTGGCTACATGAGTGAATATAAAATGATATAAAGTGTATAATAAATTCTCTGTGAAGGATTTCTTTGACCTAAATCCTAGCCCCTACGGAGCTTTTGTGTCCTTTTGTCTTGTGGGACAGAGAAGTCTGTCAAGGCTAGGGCAGGATTTGGGATTTTGCTTTGTTTTCTCTGTTTCCTTGCCTTCTAGCAGAGTCATGGCTTGAGTGGGTAATTTTAGTACTGGGCATTGTCAGCGTTTCTTATTTATTTTGCTAATTAGTCAGCATTCTTACCAAAGTCTAGTTTAATGCAAGTAATTTGTAGTTACATCCCCCAAATGATTTTATTTGCCTCTTACAGACCTTGATATTTTTCTGATCCTGCAGGAAGCCCACATGGGAACTGTGGTTTGGGTAAGGGTGAGGAGAGTGGCGGGGAAGGGGCAGTTCTTCCATGTCCTTAGTCATATATTACAGCAGTTGGAAAAAGAGGAATCATGATGGGAATTTGAAACCTGCTGACTATAGTGACATAGGCATATAGAGCATACCACGCAAGAAGAAGATATTTTAATGGCTGATGGGGTGTAATGGATCTTCCTATTATATATCTAGGAAACTAGACTTTTAAAAGTACTTCTCATTAAGTAATAATAAATAATATAAATTTTAAATAAGAGGATGATGTGAAAATATCTTTATTTTTATGGGTTAATTTTTCTGAATAGAAAATCCTCACAGTGGAAATTTTGAGCTTGGCCGATTTATTTAAATCTTGTTCTGGGCAGATCACAAAGTTAATCTCCTTTAAAAAATACAGAGATCATAATTTATTTTATAAAATGTTAGCATTTGTAAAGCTAACTTAGTCTTGGATCTATGCTATGCTTATATAATATATAATCTTGCTCTGCATTTGAATATGAAAGAGCCGCCTTAGTTCTATTTCCTTATGTATGGGCTTTATGTATTATTGCTCTATGCTCAAGCATACTGCGTTTATAAAGTATTTATTTTCCATGCTCTCTGAGGTCTACCCTGGGAGTTTGGAAGCTGACCTATCATTTGATGTACTCTGTAGCTTCCAGTACACCCACAGAATCAATTTAAACCCAATTCCCTGGAGCTTCTGTGCTCTGAGACAAATATGTGACCTCTTCTTTGTCTCTGAATTTACTCTCATCCAAATAACTTTCCATACGAGCACTGCCAGAGTGAGGTATCTACCATGCTTTGCCAAAGGTGACATTTTCAGAAAGAAATAAAATATGTTGTACAGTCATTTTTGGCTGCACATTTAAACTAAGTTTAGAAGGAGAGCTACCTGTCACTTCTAGCAAAAATGTTTTCCCAGGGATCATGATAGATGGGCAATCTGTTTCTAACCCTACCCCTTTATGACTTATACCTTACTTGTTAACTCCCATGGAACATGCGTTTTTCATGAATCAAAGTGAGCGGTTTTTAATAGTACACAGCTTGGTGATACATATTGCTGTGTGTTATGTTAGCTGCTAAAACCACCTTTTTGAGAAGGAAAGAAATTGATGGACAAAGAAATAGGCATATTGTGCAACAAGTCATAAACAAAAACAGGATGTGCTAAGTTGTTATCCTCTAAGTATGTTAACAATAAATGTGTTTAGTAAGGATATGAGGTATAATAATATTCCTCTGAGATAAAGAAATCCAGGGTGGAGTTGTGAAGGAAGCTGGATAAAGGAGCAGAGATCTGGAGATGAATGAAAATGGTGAGTAAGATTTCAGCAAGTCCTAGCATATGCGACTAAAGAAGTGACACCAAAGAGATGATTTCTTTTTCTTCTTCAGAATAAATATGATCTGGTTAATATTTCTTAGGTAGTAAGAAATACTACCCAATGACTGTTCATAAATTAAAAATAAACATTAAAGACAAGATTATATATAAATAAATAAAGCTTCAAATCAGCCACTTGGAGCCTAATGGTATCACAGGAGACAATTGTCTGATTGTTTATATTGGGGCTCCCAGGTCTTTTTGGGCAAACCTGCATTCTCTCTGTTCTGACTGCCAACTCAATTCACTATACTCAGCCAGGGCAGGCAGGGATGGGGCACCTGAATCTCTAAACTAATTAAAAGTTTCAAAATGTGTCAGGATTAACATTGGAATAAAGGACTTTCTATTTAAAATGCAGCTTGACTAATTGACTCTCATACACCCTTCCCAAATTGTTTACCAAAATGTACTTAAACAAGAATCCAAGGGCAGAGGGAAGAAGGAGGATAGAATCACAGGAAGGAAAGAAGGGGAACTCACATTACCGTAAAGCACAAAGACAGAAAGCCTTTGTGTCTACTGTGCATTCCTGAGAGAAATATCCACTAGCTATGAGGCACTTGGGGCTACATTGAGAAGCACTGCCTGTGACCTAACCAGCTAGCGACATTCTGAGTTATAAAATAGAAGTGATCTTCCTATTTGAAAGACAATAGGAAAAATAATGACTCTACCCTCCCAGCCTTCAAGTGCCCTAACTTATCAGAGAACAAGATGGGGCAAAAGAAGATATCATCCCTGCACAGTCGATCTCTCTGGAGGAATGGCATTGGGAAGTATAATCATCAGTCTTCTGCCACCCCGTTCTGTTATGAGAAGGGGATTAGCCTGGGCATGGGATCTACCTGGCCACTGATCAAAGCTCAAGGCTAATGCTAAAGTTGTACAGCTCCCTCTTTGTTGGGGATCAGAAAAGCAATGAAACCCAACACTGCAAAGCTTGAAAGACTGTACCAGCAGAGCAAAGTTCAGGAAGTAGAATCTGTGAGACACAGAGAAAAACACACTTCTATAAATGATGTCCCACAGAACATGTTAGTAAACAATATGACATCCTTGGTAAGATGCTGGAGACATAGCATAGCCTCAAATTGAGAAGAACAGGAAGCCATACTGTGGCCAAAATAAAACAACATGAAACAAGAGATGAGTGAGTAAAACAATGTTACCATCATGAAAGCATAAATTAGCTTAACTGGTGGGGATCCCACTCCCTGGGATTTCCCTTGAAACTGAATGATCGTAATTCACTTGTGTATAAACAGGGCTTTGTCTTATATCTTAGATTTCCTTTTTTGTATGCTCATTTTTTTTTCTTTTTAATTATTATGGGTACATAATAGTTTTATATCTTTATAAGGTATGTGTGATGCTTTGATACAGGCACACACTGTGAATTAATCAAATCATGATAATTGGGATATCCATCACCTCAGGCATTTATCATTTCTTTGGATTAGGAACATTCCAATTCTTTTTAGTCGCAATGTTTGCTTTATTTTAAATTTAAAATAATATTTGAAAGTCTTCTAGACTGTAGGATTTATCTTATTTAGCACAGTATTCAGCACCATGCCTAGATATTGTTAGTAACCCCCATAATTATCTATTGAATTAATCAATGGATGATGACTTTATATTAATCAAAATACGCTTTAAGAGAGAACTCTAGTGTTGGTCAGCCTGAGTCCTTTTCTAATCCCTATACTCATTAGTTATGTGGACTTGAGCCAATGACCTCATGCATCATTGTTCTCATTTGTAAAACAAGGGTAGTAACAGTATCTTCTAACTATGTTATGAGGTTTTACAGAGATAAAGCATGTAAAATATTTATCCCAATGCCTTGTTATAAGTGCAGAATTGTTACTGAAAGTTCAGTACTTGTCCCTGAGGCTGAATCAGTGAGAACAAAGAATGAGGACAAGTGGTTTGAAGAAAAGGAAGGGAAATGTATTAAGTAGTTTGAGGAAGAGGAAAGAGAACTTTATTAATTTGCCAGCAAATGAGGAGGGTAGTGGACTAGCATCTCAAAGATTGCCATCCTGACTTTAAATAGAAAAACAGGGCTTTTTAAAAGGGGGGTTTGGGGAGGTTTGGCTCCTGTCTGCATGACCAGTATCACGTGTTGTGGCTTTGGGCTGTTGTTGTTTAACTATAATTGGTGCTTTTGGTCAACCTCATCTCTGGTGCTGATGATCTCATGACCTTTGTCTGGACAATTCTGTTGAGCCATCTCTTATGGTTTAAGATACTAGAAAACAAACAGCAAAGAACGTTTTTTTGACCCTTTGATTACTGGCCTTGGGGAAGAAGTGCAGGTTGTTAATTCCCAAAAAGGGTGGGAATTTTAGAAAGACAACTCATAAAACATTTAATTGCCCTTTTTCTGAACTTTACCTGTTACAGAATAAATGTTAGCAATTGCCATTATATTAAAGCAGCAAGAACAAATGAAAACTAGGTGTAGAAATGAAGGCAATGTGATGTTCCAATCAAACCATAAAAGGAATCTCACCTCCCTGATCTAGCTCTGCTAAAACATTTAATTATATAGATTTAGAAAATCAAAACAACAATAAAACATGGCAAGAAAAAAAATATTTCCAATAAGGATAGATGATTTGGGAGGGAACCTCAAACTTAAATGCCAGGAGAAAAAGGAAGGATAAATCCAAGGTTCAGGAGGAATAGTTGTGACCTAACTATTTAATCCCTAGGAAAATAAAGTCATATTGAAGATAAGATAAGAAGAAGATCTTCTATGATATGCCATGCAGTAAGAAAAATTACCCAGTACCTGTAAATAAGTAAAATTATTACCGTGGGACCTTTTAGTAGATTGCCAAACATAGTCTGGAGAATCCTCCCAGAATTACCTGATTATATAAGGATATGCTCTAACTGACTGGGGTTTTAACAACTCTGTAAGAGTAGAGATCAGCTTGCATAAAAAGGGTGGTGATGCAAATGATTCACTTGAAAACTATACTTTCTGAAAGAAATTAGAAAATATTTTGGAGAATATGCTTCTTGCAAATAATTCTGTAAAAGTTTATAATTTATTTTCCTTAGAATTTTAATCTAAGTATGATTTTTACTGCAAATGGGTTAGATGGCTTTTCATGATCCTGGTCTCTGCTTAATTTTTTTATCTTCTTTATCTTTATTTTTAATTCTTAATCTTCTTCTCTTTCTACTCCTTGCTTAGCTTCCAACATACCAGACATAGGATCAGGCCATACTTTCTCTTGCCTTCTCATTTCTGTGTATTTTTATAGCTCTTTCCTCTTCCAGACCAACACCAGCCACCCTCCCCACAACACACACAAACATACCACCTTTCTCCTGAGAAACTCAAATTTATCCTTCATATATAAGCTGCCACTGCTCCTGGAGTCTTTCCTTATTCCTCAGGAACTTCACACTCAGCTCTCTGAATTTGTGTCCCTGTAGCCTAGCCTTAGTCACCTGTGGGTCAAGGATCTACACATGGCTTAGCTGGGTCCTCTGCTTCAGGGTCTCTTGCAGGATTACAACTGAGGTGTTAGTAAGGGCTGGGGTTTCACTGAAGGACTAAAATGGGGAAAGCTTCACTTCCAAGCTCACATAATTGTTGGCCGAATTCAGTTTCTGATTCTCTGTTGCCAAAAGGCCACCCTCAGTTTCTTGTACATGAGCCTTTCTAACATGGCCACTTGTTTAATCAATGTGTACAGACTGAGAAGACAACAGAGGAGGTTTACTGGCAAGATAAGAGTTACAGTCTTATGCACTATTTCATGGAAATGACATTTCATCACTTCATTCTGTTGGGTAGAAGCAAGACATAGGTCTGTCTACACTCAAGTGGATGAATTACACAGGTGGGGAACATTGAGGCCATCTTAGAATCTGCCTACCACAGAGGTGCCTGACCCAGTTCCAGTGCACAGTAGGTACTGAAATAATGACTGCCAAATGAAGGATTCATTTAATGAACAGATGATTTATGTGAGACTATCTTACAGAACTACACAGAAATAGATAAATTTGTTTTACTTCATTCAAGTTTTTTTTCCTTTGACTGGATTCTGTTACTTTCTTACTTTCCCTCACTTACTAGTTTTCAAAATATTTTTAATAAGACGTGGCCAGTTAAGCTAATGTCAGCAGAAAAGAAGCCAAACTCTGTAAAATAATTTAACAAGGTTTATTTTGAGACAAATTTGAGGACCATGGCCTGGAGCCACACTCAAGAAGCCTTGAGCAAGTGGACGTGCCATGGTTGGGTTACAGTTTGGTTTTATACATTTCAGGGAGACAGGGATTACACACAATACATGGAAGGCACACATTGGTTTGGCCCCAAAAGGTGGGACATCTCAAAGTGGGAGGTGGAAGGAGGGATACAGGTTATAGGTGGGTTTAAAGACTCTTTGATTCATAATTGGTTGAAGAAATGAAGCTTTGTCTAAAGACTTGGAATGTTTTAAGTTAAGATAAGGATGTCTGTTAATCAGAGACAAGCCCCTGGACATATTCCCAGACTCAGTGATTTGTTACGTAGATTGATTTTATTTTAGTTCACACTAAAAACCAAAACAATTTTAATAAAAATTAAATCAGCAAAACCTTACTTCATATAATTATAATTTTCTATAAAATATATATTCACCCTGTATTTTTCTAATATTTTGAAATCTACATCACAGATATAGCACATATGTAAAGCAATGTGAGCTTTGCCACAGCTGTGTGCAAAATCTCCTATTTAAATGATTTTATCATAGATTTTCCTCAACCTCTTGAATTATGACATTATGATACACACTAAAACTACTTCATGCAGTGAAATTGATTTTGTTGAATTTTACAATAGGAAATAATTTTGACTTTCAATGAAAAAATAAATGAAATAAGATAACATCAACCTTGCAAACTTTGTCTAAACAGTAAGTCAGAATCAGGGAGTAATTCTGTAATAAAAGAAAACACAATTAAATTCTGTTTCCTTCCCTGTTTCTTCTATCAGACATCTGAACATTTTTTTCACCCATAATTTTGGACTCTCCAGAGCAATAGATGAAAAGCCAAACTAAGCTGAAGAAGTGGTTACATAAATATACTTAATGGTCCTTGCCAAATATGCAGTACCTAATATTATAGGACAATATTCTTGGGGCATGCATCTGTTGTTACCAAGGATAAATAAACTCTTTGAAAAGTGTATTGTGTATGGGTTAATGTCTGCAAAGGTTAAAAACATCAAATTCTGAAATATCATGACCTGACGTTAATGACCCAATAATAGGTTGACATTTGCAATTCTTTGTTGGGGGGTAATAACCCACCATATGCAAAAATCAGCTTCTACATTTAGCTGCTTATCTCAAAGGAAAACACATGAGTAATAATAGTGCAAGGGAGGTTAATAACAGGTACAGGCCTAGCATGGCTTTTATCAGTCCTTTTAGAAAATGAACTGAGAATTGCTGTCAACTTGATTGGGAAGGGGAAAGGAAGAATGGACCCATATGGGAGGCATCAGTCAGCTTCCAGTGTGTGTGTGAAGGTTGTTTGCAAGGTTACCTGGGCCAATACAACATAAAGCTGGAATTTGCATGTCAAAGCTTTGTTCCTTTTGTAACATACAGCCACACAAATCACTGGCCCTGGGGTTTATATTTCACAGATGTCTAAACTCATTTAAAAATTAAAGCACAATAATTTGTGATCCACAGTGCACCTAATCATTCTGATTTTTTCAGAATGTTTTGTTTTATCATTATGCTTTATTCTTAACATTTAAAATTCAAATTTTTCATAGACTGCCTCAGTCGTTCCTTCAAAAACTAATGTATTCTTTGGCAAGAATATTCTTCTTTGAGGCCATTGTATTATTAGCACAGCTAAAATATTTTTTAAAAAACCAATATTTACTCATTTTTAAAATCACGCCCAAAAATAATTCAACAGTAAGCTGGCTATTACATTTTCCCAGGCTTCTGGAAAAGTAGAAATGTGGTTCATAGGTGATAGTTTTTTGTCCATGTTATTTATTGTATTATTAATATTATTATTTCAACTACCTGACGATTTTCAGAACACATTGCAAGGAACATTTATGCTGTATTTTGCTTTATGAATTATTTCATCAAAATTAATGGCCTTCCATTGCTAGCAAGTATACTAAGATGCAATGATCCAATAGATGTATAATAATTTGCTATAGAATTCTATTTATTAACATTGCCAAAAATTAACATCTTTCCTCTGTAGAATTGAAAGCATTACAAAATAAAATTTTAGTATAAAGTTCACAGGAAATAATTTCAAGTCACGAAGTAGAATTTTATTCATTCACACTAGATATATATTTGCAGATCACTTTAGTACATTAAAAATATGAAGAGTAAACATTACTTTTAGTCATTTTTTTTTTTCCATTTTACTCTAAATTCACAGGAAATGCTAAAGCAACACTGGGATTAGTCCCAATTATGCCTGGTTGATTGAATGCTACAGTTTTTGCCCTGTTCCTTACCATGATCATTATTAAATAATATAAAATAGAAACAATTTCCCCATTCTGTTTCATATTTTTTAAGAGTGTAGAGAACAGACACGCACCATGGGTCCAGAAACTCTTAACAGCTTGAGTGTCCTTGGGCAGCAGAGAGGAAGGCAAAGTCAAGCATCAGAATGAGCTTTCAGAAATAAACGTTAAATTATGTTATAAGCCAAATTCATCATTTTATATACATTCTAAGGTAATAATGATAAATCAGAATTATTTTAAAAGAAATATACTTGTATTTCTATTTATTGTGTAATTATAGCTATGGATTGTGTTCAGGATAGTCAAAACTTAGGATAGCATATAGTTAGTGAAAGGGTAAGATTATACATGACTTATTTTGGTCAAGTGTGGAAAACACCTCCTCAAGTTCAATAATACATGTAAAATGATTTTTTCTTCTGCTGCTAATAAGATGTTCTGTTAAACATTTTGAGAATACATTAAAATTTAATGGTAAGAGTTTTTTTTTTTACTTGTTTTCTGCAGTTGATGGTGGCCATTGTAAAATTAAATGGTAGAGATTATGTTCAAAACTAAAGTTCTTCAAAATTTCGATCACAAAGTTGGCATTGCAGACAACCTGTTTCTATTTCTTCATGATGTCTGAAGTATTCATTCAATCAATGTTAGGTCCATGAACATCTGTTACATCAGGTACAGGAATATAATGCACAATAAGATATGACCCCTGGCTTGATGGCATTTACACATTAGAAAAATATAGTCATGTATACTTAAGTTAGTATGGTCTCTAAATACTATATGATTAAAACTAACAACATGTATAATAAACAAATAGATGCTAAATGAACAGTGATTGAAATTGTTTATTTAAGGAAAAAACTGGAATTTCAGGCTATTTCTGTCTGTCTCAAGTTAGCCAAAGATCCTAATACTCTAGAAAAACTTACAAATGCAAATATTACTTTTTATTTTTAAAATATAAAAATACATAAATGTAGAAATATTATTTCACATACTAGTATAAAGAAAGGTTTTGAATTTTTTTAAACAATGTGTTCTCTAAAATTTTAATGTTTTTATTCTATTTAAACCTTTTTGGAAATTCAAACTATTTTTGTTTGCAGGCACATTTAAAGGAGTTCTTCCCAACACAAAGACCATGGACACTTAGATGGAAGCAAATCTACATATACAGCAAGAATTGCTTCTAATTTGAATTTAAAATACATTTTACACTCATATATGAATATTTTCCTGTGCGTTGAGAGACAGCTGTGGCTAATAATATAAATTTAAAATATTTCTTGATTTTTATAGAAAATACAAATGCCACAAAACTAGTATCAATATTAAATGAGTCTATTCTATTATAATGCTTGTAATTTCTGTAAGATTGATGGTAACATACTTCTATTTCTGATTTTAGTTATTTGTGTCTTCTTTCTACTTAACCAGCAGAGCTAAAGATTTGTCAATTTTGTTCATTTCAAAGAACCTCCTTTGGTATTGTATATATTTTCTATTGTTTTTCTATTCTGTCCTCTATTTATCTCTTCTCCCATCTTTATTATTCCCCTTTCTTTGCTGTATTTAGGTTTAGTTTGCTTTTCCTTTTTTATTTTCTTAAAGCATAAAGTTAGATTGTTGAAATGAGATCTCTCTTCTTTTTAAATGTAGGCATTTATAGCTGTTAATTTCCATTCAAGCACTACTTTTGCTATATCCTATAAATTACAGCATGCTGTTTCTATTTTCATTTATCTTCAATGACTGATTTATTTACTCTTTGACCTTGTTATGGACTAAAAATTTAAATGTTTAAGTACTAAGCACCAGCACCTCAGAATATGACTATATTTGGAAATAGGGTCTTTAAAGGGGCAAGGAAAGTAAAATGAGTCATATGGCTAGTACCTACTCCAGTATGACTGGTGTCCTTATGAGAAGAGATGACATGAAAACACACAGAGGAAAACAGTGTGGAAACATAAGTTGGCCATCTACCAGCCAAAGATAGAAAGCCTCAGAAGAAACCAATCCTGTTGTCATCTTACCCTTGGATTTCTAGCTTCCACAACTATGAGAAAATAAACTTCTGTTACTTAATCCACCCAATCTGTGGTTCTTTGTTATGATAGCCTTACAAACTAACAGAGACCGATCAGCTATTTAAGTGTATGTT
>RJWJ010011391.1:0-44668 GCA_004363605.1 Indri indri
CCATCTTCCCCTTGATTTTTCATTTACTTTTTCTAAAGACAGAGGCAACCACAGACCTTGTCCACTGGAAGAGGTCCAATATACCTCAGTCTTCTCATTGTCCTGATTGCTCATCTCACAGTAGCACTAGAAACCTTAGTAGTTAGGGGCAAGAATTAGCTACAGACTTCATAAACTTAATTTAAAGTTACAAAAGAATTAGAAGAGGGCAATATGTTTTTGATGTGCACACTGAGGTTTCTGTGCACAGAAAATTCTATTAGTATTAAGGTTTAAAATGATTTGGCAATTTAAAGTTATACATTCAAAAACGTAGTTTTTCTTAAGCATTTGATAAACCTATAAATATTATTCTATTTCTAAATCTAGTAAATCTTAACAATCACTTTCAAGGTAACCCTTTAAAAAGACTAGAGGAAGGAAAAGGTGTGGGGTTGGAAATCATATACATTTGGTCACAATGATTTTGAGATGTGTACTATGTGATCCAAGTAGAGATGCCAGGTAGGAAGTTGTATACCTGAATAAGGAACTCAGTGGAGTGGTCCAGACTGAAGAGATAAATTTGTGAGAATTTGGCTTGTTCAAGGTAATTTAAGCCAGGCGTGTAGATCCCTGGGGAGAAATATAAGAGACTAGGCCTGAAGATGGAGTAACTCCAAACTCTAATGACAAGAAGCTGAGAATGATACAAGGAAGGAAAGGAGAAAACCAGAAGAGTATGGTGTCATGGAAGCTAAAGGAGAAGAGTACTCACATAATGCATGTGATTATCTTTAAACTCTAAAAATTAATCAACATGTATAACATTAAATAATCTCACAAGTTATCAAAGAGACATTTTAATCTTTGTAATTAAGGAAAACTAATGAATTTTGGTTTGATGAAAATGTAAATAAACAATGTATACTTTTGACTTCCTTACACTTGTATTCTGAGAGGGCACCATACGTTTTGCTTTAGTGCATCTATCATTAACATTCAACAACAGTTCAAATGTGGCAACAACCAAAGCTCCATGATAAGTAATTCAATTCCTACAATAACAGTGAAATCAAATTTGAAAATTCAACTAAATTGCATTTAGGATTCAAAAACAGGAAGCAAAAAAGAGGAAAGAAAAATAACCCCTGAGTTTCTACTAGTCATAAAGTTAGGCACTTTATTTAAGTTTGTGTCATTTAAGTATCATCAAAATCCCAAACATCTCTTATTTTGTATATGAGATAAACCAAGGTTCAGACAGGTTAAATTATCTATTTGCCCAAGAGTCTCAAAGCTAAGAAGTGCTAGGGCTGAGATTCACCCTTCTTTGAAAAGACTTTGCTCTATCCCTGCTATAATAAGACTGGGTTTACCACAAAAGCTGACATCTCTTCAACTGAACACATGTAACTACTTCTGCAACAAGAGTTTTCAAGGGTCAAAGGGATATACCATACCATGATTTACCATTATGGAACACAATTAGCAACATTTGTATCTCTAGCCCATTCATATCGGAAAATAAACTGTTCCTGTCTGAAACACTGTTACTATGGAGTCCTAGAAGTTTTATGAGGGAAATGGGGGGGAGGAAGATTCTAAAGTTGGATAGAAATCCAGACTCAAGTATCATCCTTGAAAATCCTTACAGTTTTTAGGAGCAAACTTGAGAGCCTTTAGGCTGCCAGAAGCATCGTCTGGTAAGAATACCACTTTAAGTCTCCAATTTTGGGCCACGAAGGTTCTATGTACCCATTGTTACTTCTCTTTTATTTTGGCAAATGGATGAATTCACATAAAACTTTATTTGAATGGCCTTTCAATTTACATAACAATGGATAATAAAAGTGAAAGAACATGTATTAAGAACAATTTAACACTGCTAGTGGTGACAAGAAAATAAAAGAAGTAGAACAAAAACTAGTTCTAAATCAAAGACTGGATTTAGTCAATAATGTTCAGATTTTTAAGCTTAAATTTACAGTTTCAGAAACATTTTATTACTGATATCCCTGTAAGAATTACTGCATCAAAATTTCTCTAGTCCCTAATCCTTTTTTCATTAAAACAATTGTTCTTATTTTTATTTTTTGAGATAGAGTCTCACACTGTCGCCCTGGCTAGAGCACAGTGTCATCTTCATAGCTCACTGCAACCTCAAACTCCTGGGCTCAAGCCATCCTCCTGCCTCAGCCTCCTGAGTAGCTGTGACTACAGGTGCATGCCACTACACCCAGCTAATTCTTTTTTTTCTGTTTTTAGTAGCAACAGGGGTCTCACTCTTGCTCAGGCTGGTCTCAAACTCCTGAACTCAAGCAATCCTCCTGCCTCAGCCTCCCAGAGTGCTAGGATTACAGGCATGAGCCACTGTGCCCCCAGCCAAAACAACTGTTTTTAAATTCAACTGTTGTTATCTTGAAGATCTTATAGTAAAGCAACTATTATGGTATAGGATAACCAACTTTAAATAGAAACAAAGACATTTTAATGCCATCGTAATTTTTTTGTTGTCACCCTCTTTTTTTTGAGACATGGTCTGGTGTGCAGCCTCGAACTCCTGGGCTCAAGTGATCCCGCAGCTGGGACTACGGGTGTGCGCCACCAAGCCTGGACCATCCTGCACTTTCAGATAAAGCCATTCTGCAAAATTTCACGAAGTTGGCATAGAGAAGCGTAAGTTTCCTAAATTGAATCTAGAGATTTATAAAGGAGGAAGGGAGAGAAAGACAAAGAAAAGAGGAAGCTGGCTAATGATGCAAGGAATTTCCACTTCTTTACTATTACGTGAACTTGTCTGCTATGTAAGAAGCAGAATCGCTAAAAAATCCATCCGGATAACGCCTTCACTCTACAAAACTGTATCTGACAACAGGTTGAGCATCCCTAATCTGAAAATCTGAAGTGCTCCAAAATCCAAAACTTTTTGAGTGCCAACATGAAACCACAAGTGGAAAATTCCACACCTGACCTTAGCTGATGAGTTTTAGTCAAAATGTGGGCGCATAACACACAGTTCATTCATGTCAGTTTATAAAATTAGACTTTAAAGAAGCAAATGACTCTGGAGGAAACGTTTAAAAAAAGCGTTCAGCAAAATGCCACCTTATCCCTAGAGGACCCACTTCCTGGACCCTCAACTGCTTCTGATGTTTCTTCTCACCTAAAAAAAAAAAAAAATACAGTATATAGCAATCTTCTAATCAAAACAAAGCATTGTAAGTAGAGACTGAAAGACTGCTGTGGTTTGTTGCTGCTGTTGTTTAACAGCTGATGATAAGTATTCTGGTAATGCTACCATGCTGCTTAGTTAACTGGAACATATTATTTTTTCACTGTACTAATGGTCTGTCATATTTTTTAGTTAAGTACTTATGTGTAAATAAGCATATAAGAAAATGATTACTTATTGGTAGCACATAAATTCAGAGTTTGGAATGATGGTATTGCCAAACAACCAAGCAACCACAGATTGTACACATGGTTGAGATGGTGACACCTTTGCTTTCTGATGGGTTGATGTACACAAACTTTTTTTCATGTATAAAATTATTAAAAATATTGGATAAAATTACCTTCAGGCCTTATGTTTAAGGTGTATATGACACAAAAAATAAATTTTGTGTTTAGATTTGGGTCCCATCTCCAACATATCTCATTAAGTATACGCAAATATTCCAAAATCTGAAAAAATTCCAAGTCCAAAATACTTCTGGTCCCAAGCAAGTCAGATAAAGGATACCCAATTTGTATATCAAACCTTTTTTGCTTCTGAAATTGTAAACCCAGAGTTTACATAGACCCATTAACCTAATTTTAGCACTCATTCCAGTTAGATTCCAAACTCACAGAAGGCAGGCTCACAGCATAGCCTACCAGAGTTAACAAGTCTAACAATACCAGTTATATACACTATTCAAAGTTATGTAACTAGTCTGTAGCAGAGCTAGAACTAGAAAGCAAGTCTCAGAACTCCTAATCTTTCTTTCAACAAATATTGAATATTTACTGCATTCCAGTTAATGAGGGTAAACAAGATATTTAAGACATGGCCCCTAAAAGATACTTTATAATAACAGTGTGTTTAATTCTACTTCCCTATGACACTCAAAGGTAGTTGACTGAACAATAACATACTTTTAGAAACTAAAAATATACCTCCAAATGTGGAATAAATATTCTGTCACTTTCAAGGGCAACCACTTTGGCACCAGTTCTAAGTAATGCCTGAGTCAGGATTCCAGGACCTAGTATATTAACAGAATGAAAAGTTTATTTGGAAAAGAAACAACATACATTCTTTAACTTTTATTACATGCCTTACACTGATTATCTAATTTTAAACCTTGTGAGAACCCCGAAGTAGATTTTACTCTCCTTTTTACATATAAGGAAACTGGAGAGCTGGAGATTAGGTATAGTCGCTTGACTCCAACATCACAACTAGTAAGTGTTACAGCTTGGCTTTGAAACCATTCTGACAGTGACTGCAAAACTTGCAGTCTTAATCACAATGTTTCATTACCTCGTGGAAGAAAAAAACCAACAAAAAGGCTTGCCTCTAGCCTACCACTTACGGACTATCTGGATGCTTTAACCGAGATATTGTCAAGTGTAAACAGGACGGACTCCCCATGATAGGAAACAGTGCTTTAAAAAATTATTATTCAAAGATTCTATAAATTTTGTGTTCTCAGCATCCTGCTATGGTTTTTAGGAGATGCACGGAAGGATATGATAAAATTATATTTTTTAGAGGGTGGGGCTTGCAATTATTTTGGGGAAATGATGAAATCTAAGAGTATGTTTTAGCAAAATATTGTGTAAAGTGCAAATTGCTACAGAAATATTTTCTGGTGCCATTATCAAAACAATTTCTCCAATTACGGTGCTTGAAGGAAAGGGCAGTGTCTCAAAAAACATCCCCAGGGTGGCCAATAAAAATCTGCAGAAGTGATGAACATCCAAGAAAATGCAATCCAGCTGGACTCACCCGGATTGCACTCCAGGAGTAGGTGACGAGGTCTTTCTAGTTTCCCCCGCAGGATTTGCGCCACGGTCTCGGCCAATCTCAGACTGGTTACGTAGCGCTTAGGCTCTAAGCGAAACTTGGACACTGAAGAGGGGGATTCGTTGAAATCCGGATAGGGCAACAGCTGCGGGTAGGAGTCAGAGAAGCCACGGTGGTTCTTCGCCGGCAAGTGCTTTCGCGTCGATGCTCCAGATCCCCAAATGCAAAAGCGACCGGCGCCCGCCAAGGCTGAAAGCTTCAGCCGCGGAGGAAGCCCCGCCACTGGTACCCACATGTCCTCGCTTCTAAGGTCCGCCTCAATGATCACCCAGGGTCGCTAGTTCGGCGAACTCCACGTAGGGCATCCCACGTGCAACATTTCCTTGCAGCCGGACCAGGCCCGGCGGAAGTAAACACTACAAAGCGCGCATGTGAACCACCGATCTCTCTTGCTTTTCTGTCTCACTTCCGCTTCCGCCCCGGCTCAGGGCTCAAGGATTGTGAATGGCCTAATGAGGAGAGAGACAGACCATCCGGGTTGTGTTCGGACTCGTATACTCTATGGTTGTCCGCTCTTTGCGCTTCCTCTCTAGCCGCTCGCGCTCTATGCTCCGCGGTCACGGGCCGCCTGGCGCCAGCCGGCCAGCCGCGAGGGGTGCGCAGAGGGAGGCGGGGCGGAAAGGCAAGAGGTGTCTCTTCCACCGGAGCCACGGGAGACCCGAGCAAGCTCTGTGACAGCACGTCGGCCGCCATGTCAGAGAGTGGGACTGGAAACCGACCTGGCGCCCAGCGGTAGCCCTCCTTTCGCCTCCGATTCCCAGGTGAGGAGAGGAAGAGCGGAATGCTGGGGACCCGCCGACTCGCGGCGGGGATGGAAAGCCTTTCGGCAGCCCCTCACTCCTCGCCCTGCGCTGTTCTCCTCCAGCAGCGCCGCCTCTGCCCTCTTGGTTAGGTGTAGTCGGGTTTCCTCACCTCCGCCCCCCTCTTCGGTCTCCTGTTTTCCTCTCTTCGCCAGCCACTGTGGGTCTCCTCTTCCTGCGCAACGCGCCGATTTCTCTCCTCCCTAGGGGACTAGCGCCAGAAGTCATTCCTCATCCGGCTCCCTGCAGAGCCTGCGGCTTCCACTGTGTCTATTCCGTTCTGTCCTGTTGCCCACAGCTCGGTCTCTCCACCCTTGTGGGTGGTTTTCATTTTTCCCTCGTACCTGGTCCCCCCACCACCATTACCACTTGGGTTGTTAAAAACCACCTGGTGTCTCCCTTTCGTTGCTCCTTCTGGGCCAATATTTACCTTAATTTTTCATTTTTAATTTGTGTTTGAAACACTTTAAGCTTACAAAATTAAGATTTAGAAGCTTATAATTCCTTCCTAAACGTAAAAAGATTAAGACTTTTGAATGCTTATTTTATTCCTTGTATAAACTTAGTCAAACACATTCTACTGTGGAATGCGATTTAAAAGAGCAATCCCAAAGACTAAAAATAGGATGCAGTAATGGAAATTTTGGCAATCTTTTTACCTATTGGGCAATGATAGAAGACCCGATTCTTTGAGAGCGATTTTAGTGTTTGAGGATCATACTAAGAAAGCTTTACCCATTATCCTTTCTACGAAGGCAGGAAACTGCAACCAATCAATTCCCTGTTTTAAAATATGTACAATCCTTTCTGCTTACTCTCCTGGGAGCGTAATTGAGCTTGGCATTTAAGTGCACAAGGAAAAGGTTTCTAAGGAATGTATCACCTGACAAATAGTCTAAAGATTATATACTCAGCTGATGAAGCTCAAACAGATAAAGAATTGAGAACCACGCCTGGTCTTTTTTGGATTATAAATTTGTTAGGACACCACAGAAGGTATCTAATCAACTGTTGTAGAAGCCCTGGGGACTCACTCATTGCTCTTAATGTCCTTAAATCCTTTTAAAAATAGTTTCCTCGTTGATAATTTTCTAGAAGTGAGTTTTGCATCCTCTAAACACCTGAGAAAGCTCCCCCCAACATCCTTTACTAAGCTGTTTCTGCCTCTCACTTTAAAAAACATTTTCGTGTATTCAGAAATACACTGGATTTTTTTCCCCAAGAGCCCTGGAGGCATAAATACTTTAAAATCAAATAAAACAGAGTGATGTCTTATGGTAGAGAAAGGACATGGTTCACTCATAGAAAAGTGTTGTTGAATTTCTCACTTTAAAAATATACATTGTGGTTATACACTTTTAAAAAACATGGTGGTTAAAAAAAAATGATAAAATACCCTTTCTAGTTTCATAATGTCTGGACCAAAGTTAGCCTACTCTGTCCCAGAGAAACTGATGTAGTTTTTTGTTTTGCTTTTGAGTGGTGTTATTTTCTTTTGGTTTTGGGAAAGAGAATTAGGTTATAATTATTCCTCTTTTTATAGTGTTAATGATTCACTTGTTTGTGGTTAAAGGTGCTTGAATAATAGACAGAATCTTCTACATCTTATTTTTCTGAAGTCCCAGGTACTGGAAATGAAAGAAATGTCCATTTCCCTTTAAAGATGAACCTTATAATCAACATTTAGACCTACTTTATTAGAAGAACTTGGTTAGTGTACAGTATTTCCATCTTATTTTCTTAAGAGGTGTGGTTTTGTATCCTATGCTATTTTTGCCTTTTTGAAGTGATGCTAGAATGAAGTGATTCTGCTGATGATTTTTACAATCTTTTAAAGTTATTTTTCTTATTAAGTTATCTAAATTAAATTGGTGGAGAAGAGAAAATACTGCTTTTTATTTTGGCTTTTAAATGACAATTGTAATTGGGAAATGACAAGTGATAATTCTTGTTTGCTATCAGAATTAGGGCTGTATGTCTACAGTAGCACTGTTCAATAGAAATATAATACAAGGCACTTAAGTAATTTAAAATTTTCTAGTAGTTACCTTAACAAAGTAAAAAGAGACAGATAAAATTAATTTTAATAATCTATTTTATTTAATCCTATATATGTCATTTCAACATGAAATCAATTTTAAAAGTTAATGAGATATTTTACATTATTTAATATTAAATCTACAGAATCTGGTGTGAATTTTATACTTAGAGCACATCTCAATTTGGATTAGCCACATTTCAAGGGCTCAGTAGTCCCATGTAGCTAACAGCTACCGTTTTTGAGCAGTACGTAGCTATAGGATTGCCATGTGATGTTTAAGATACCTTTCTACCCTGAGAGTCTGATTCTCTGAAGTAAATTTAAAACTCCTCTTCCTGTAGTGCTGTGATATTCAAATTGAGAAGTTCCTATGCAGGAAGAAGTCTCTTCTTCTTAGTGTTGACTGTATTAACATTGAGCTCCGTGCCCTGTGTGTGTTTAGTGAGGATCATAAGATGAATAGAGTGCTCAGTCATTTCCTGGGTGTCATTGTTACAGTTATTTACATCTGCATGTCAACAGTGTGTCAGGGCATTGTGTGAGTCTTTGTCTCCTAAATCTTTTGGCCTTGCACAGGGAGAACTTGACCTACAAACAAGAAGATTGAACTTTATTGTGAACAGGTAGAGTACAGACTTATTTTCTGAATCAGTTTCAGGTATGGTTAAAAGTTTTGTAAATGTGTTTATTTATATGATGGTGTTTCTTATCAAGAAAAAGATAAAATTTTTTAGCAAAGTTTAAAAGAAAGAGTGTATATTTTGTGGCTCTAGAACACTGGGAACCTGAGTACAGCAAAAGAGTAACTTGTGTGTGGTGGTTTAGGGAGAATTGTAAAGGAAATATGGCAGTTTTTTATAAAGTTACTGACAAACTGCCTAGGTATGTGCTTTAAGTTTTTTTTGCAACAGGGATGGTGATTTGCATGGAACCATCCCTGGTTCAGAGCTGATATAACTGAAAGGTAACCCTGAAGCCAACTGTCCTTAGTGGGGATCAGTCAGACCCATCATTGTTTCTACCTTGACCCTTGTGCTCTAATAAACTTCCCTAAATACTACTTTAGCTGTAGTGTACTACATTTACATTTAATGTCAAAATTCGCCTGATGGGCTAATTAATATTTGGTGTAATTTAATATAAGAAACCTGCCCTCTTCCCAATCTTTATGATATTATATAAAGAAATTCTAAATTACCTGATCAGTAAACAAACTCCCAATGTAAAATCTAATCATTATAAACCTGGCATGGTGTAGGCATTGTGTGGAGTATTAGAGGATCAAAGACAGTTGGGGAAGGGATATAGTTATTGGGTGTTGCTTGTTTCATAAGAGAGATGTGCACATTCTATAGGAAAATAATAGTGTTTTCACTTGTATTTAAAACTAGATGGCTGTCTTTTGGCACCATTTTAGTTGGATAAGAAAGAAAATGCATTGTTTAGTTCTAACAAATTAGTCTTAGCAAATTTATTTTAGGTATTTGAGGAAGAGTAATTGATAATCTGGTAGTTTTCAATTTCTAAAAAAACCCCAATAAGGTTTAAATGGCCTCCAAAAGGATTATATGCTTATTGAGAAATTCTAACTTATTATATATTTCTTCATACTGTTATGTACCATCCTCTCTAGTTTAGGGCCTTCAGGATTCACATGAATACAGGTTTTCCTTTATTTTGGAATCATTCCCTTGGGGGAAATTATATTTCTTTTTAACCAGGGAATACTTTGTTTTTTAAACATTTGAAATAATTCATTTCTAATATTCTTCAAAGAAATTCATCATTTAGAGAATTCTGAAGTCTTACAATAGCTTGAGATTTCTTCAGTTGTTTGTCTGAGTTTTGAGATTCTGCTCTTTAACATGTGTGGACATGGAAACTTTTTGCCATTGTACCACTCAACCCTGCCATGTCTTAGGACTTCAATTTTTCATCATCATTAGCTATGCGGAAAGGAAAGACAGTGTCTGCCTATCAAAATACTGACAATTCAAGATTATTTTTCCTTTTAGATTCTCTAGAAAGAATTCTGAAACAGTTTGTGGTAAATTTAGTCACCTTTATTAATTTATTTAAAATAGAGATGGGATCTCACTGTGTTGCCCAGTCTGGCCTTGAACTCCTGGGTTCAAGTGAGCCCCTTGCCTCAGCTAGGACTACAGGTTCATGCCACCATACCCAGCTAGTCACCTTTATTGACATTTAAATTGTTAGTATCTAGGTGATTATAGGAATTAACATTGTTTTGTAATTGTCATATCTATTAAATTTTCTTATGACAATAGTTGCCCTATTTGTTCTGAAAAACCACTACCTAAATAATTAAATTTTTTTTCTGTGTTAGCTGCATTTTGAAAACTCAGTGAATTAGGTGGCCGTCATTTTCTAACTTGAATGAAAGCAAAGTAACCTTTAAAAATACTTTTTGTAGAGCCCAGGCATTCAAAGCTGCAGTTAGCTATGATCCGGCCACTGTACTCCAGCCTGGGCAATACAGTGAGATCCTGTCTCAAAAACAAAAAACAAACAAAAAAAAATGAAAGACAGAAAAAGAAAATTTTTAAAAAAAGAATTTATCCTTAAGGGTCTGAAAAAAATACTTTTTATATTATAAATTTTGAAATAAATAATTTTCTTAAAATTTGTGAATTTTATGGTAAGATGAAATGCTGCTGTTCTTGGGTATTTGAGAGCATACTGCTTATATTTTGATTTTATGTATGCATTGTCCCTGCTTGTTCAGTCTTTCTTCTGCAGGAATTATAACCACTGTGCAAGAAAATCTTAAGAAGAACTTTTACATAAACTGAAAAACATTGCCTAAGATTTTTCAGTGAGGATTTATTTTTGCAAAAATGTGTTTTATTTATTGAAGGCTAGTAGAGTTTTTTATTTTTAACTGTGAAGCAATGAAGATTATTTTAGACTTTTTTTTCCACCTGCGAAACGTGAAAAAGGTTTACTTAAATTGGGTCTTTTAAGGATTCATACAAAGTAAGCAACACAATTTCCTCCCTCAGCTTCAACTCAGATGAAAAGAAGAGTGGAAGTTTGTACAAATTATGCTGATTAGAATATTATGAACTTCAGTTTCCTGAAAAAGTCATTATTTATACCTGTTTGTGACACCTTAACTCAAACTTAGCCATCATCAGGCTTTATTTTCAACAATTTACAAAGTAATCCCTAGATTCTTTTTGCTCCAACTATTTAAAAAAATTTGTTGTGAAGTTTGTTGCCATGCCAATTAGGGTTGTTACTGTAGCATTAGGTAAGCACTGAAAAGAGCCATAATTAAAAGCGATGTCATGTGTCTTCCCTATTTTGATCATATAATAAATGTTTTGTGACTAGGAAAAGATAATTTGTCTTATTAGTCTTGCATTTGAACTTTAGCTTTAAAATTCATCTGACAGGTTGTATAGCCACCAAAGCTCATCTTTTCACTAGCCAGAGAAAGATCTATTTCAGAATAACCTAAAGTAAAAGAGTATTTAATTCCAGAGGTTAGTTATTCTATCAGGTGGCCTCTTGGTTGATTGCAGCTTTGTACATTTTGATGCCTACAGGCTTTTTTAATCCTTCCTTTCTCAGCTGTGTACCTGGGGAAAACCTAGGATTGCCAAGTGAATGCCAACAGGGCTTTGACCTTTGTATGTGGCTAGCCTTCCCTGAAAGCCTTAAAGAGTATTCCTCTGTGTGCAAAAAAACAGCAAAAAATCTGCTCCAGGAACTCTTATTTAGGCTGAGGAAACATACTGTAAGAATGTCTGTTTTATAACTAAAGCTTCCATGTACTTCTGTTAACACTATGTATAAAGCCATGTACTTTCTGTAGCTTTTGGTGGAGAGTTTCCATTTTCCTCTAGCTCTTCAGAGTAAGTGGAAAGATATACCCAAAATGCCTGCCTTCCCTCACCTTTTAAATTTTTTCCATGGAAAGCTGACAGGTCAGAATAGGTCATATTTTATTATAAACTTGAAGCGGGGGGTAGGAGTACAATTCAATTCTTTCCCTCTTTCCTTTTTTTCTTCCCTATTACAAAAATAGGCTAGGCTCAGTGGCTCACATCTGCAATCCCAGCATTTTGAGAGGCTGAGGTAGGAGGATCAATTGACACCAGGAGTTCAAGACCAGCCTGAGTAACATAGTGAGACCTCATCTCTACAAAAAATAAAAAAAATTAGCCAGCTGTGGTGCCAAGCGCCTCTAGTCCCAGTTACTCAGGAGGTGGAGGCAGGAGGATCACTTGAGCTCAGGAGTTCTAGGCTGCAGTGAGCAATGGCTGTGCCACTGCACTCTAGCCTGGGCGACAGAGCCAGACCGTGTCTCTTGGGGGAAAAAAAAGTAGAAATAACCCAAATGTCCATTAACTGATGAGTGGATAAATAAAATATGGTGTATTTATGCAATGGAATATTATTTGGCAATAAAAAGAAATGAAGTGTTGATATATAGTACAACATAGATGTACCTTGAAAATATGTTAAGTGAAAGAATCCAGTTGCAAAAGACCACATATTGTAAGATTCCGTTTATGTGAAATGTCCAGAATAGGTAAATCCATACAGATAGAAAGTAGCTTGGTGGTTTGACTGGTTGCCTAGGGCCAGGGTGGGGGAACAGGAGAATGGGAAGTGACTACTAGTGAGTATGTGGGTAAGATGTTCTAGAATAGATTGTGATGATAGTTGTCCAACTTTGTGAATATATATTAAAAACTATTGAATTATACATTTTAAATGGGTGAGTTGTATATGAATTATATCTCAAAGCTGTTATTAAAACACAATTGGAAAAAACGAATATCATAAAAACTGTATAAAATACAGAGAAGTACAAAAAGAAAAGTAATTCATTAGAATTTTTTAAATTCCCCATTTTCATTTCAATTAAATAAAAGTAACTTATGCTAAAAGAAAATAATAGAAGCTTATTCAAGATCAAGACTGACACCCTAAAACAACGTTCTCATGTGGGATTTCAATGCCCAAGGTTGTATTTCTGTTTATAACCATGGGGGCAAAATATCATGTAGATTTCTCAGTAGTCAATAGAGAAAAATGGTGGGAGAGTTGGGGCTGCATGTACCCATGATAAGTAGGGGTGCTGAACTCAGAAGAACCTGTGTAATCACCATTTATACCATAGTCAATTTGTGAATTGACCTTTAATTTTTACAGAGCAGCATCATGTTAAATTAATGTTATTGTAATTTAATTGGTTTTTATTGCTCATTAATTTAAATTTGGTTTAATAGTTTCTTTAGAGATATAAGCACATAAAAATTCTGTATTTGCATCTTTAAGTGAGATTATAAGTAAAGATAATATGTCAGCGCTTAAGAACCATCGTAATTATTTCTTTTAGTGTACTCAATCTAGAGAAATAGTGGCATAAATGCTTTTAATTGAAAGGGCCCTTAAAGATACCTATATCCAATCCCCTGATTTTATTGCTGAAGAAATTAAAGCTCACAGGGGATAAGTGTGTTGCTCAAGGTGTTTAAACAAATTATTTACAGAGCTTGGATTAGAATGCAGATTTCATTATTTGTAGTCCAGTGTTATTTTTCTTATGCTTTATCGCTTTTTTCTTTTCCCTTACTCATAATCCTTACTAAAGGATTACCTCTTACTATTGTTTCTTGTATATGTGCTTTTGTTTTTTTTCAAATACAGTACTCTTGGGCACAAATTAAACTTCTTAATTCTTTGTATCCTATCCACCCCACCCACCCACACACACATACGCTGCAATGAGCCTGATGGCATGTACTTAGTAGGCACTCAGTAAGTGTTTGATAAAGAGTATTAATTTTGCCCTTAGGAATCCATGGAAACTTGGCCTTCAAAATTCAGGCAAATGCCAGAGTGGAAACATTTAGAAGTCTTGTTGTAACATGTTTTATTTTAAAAAGTTTTACATATTGAATTAGGTTTTTATGTTTTCAGAAACCATCCTGCCCTCCTATTTTTAGTTTTTGATGGATCATTGCCAAATTATACCTTTGTTGAAGATTACTAAGGTGGACATTTTTTATTTCGGTGAGGAAAAGAACTATGTACTAAGGAAATCATTCAGGTGAAAATGCTTTTGTGGTTAAAAAAAAAATCTTCAGAATTGATAATTCTTCTGAAATAAAAGTTTAAACAGTACAACCAAATCCTGTTTTATTATTATTGTTATGACTTCTTGTTGTTCTCCCCACATGTCTACCCACAGTGTATGCCTCCCCAAACCCCCCAATGTTTATAGCCTTTATAGCCTCTTTCCTATGTTTACCTTCTTATTCCGGTTTTCTTTCTGGGCCCTCTAACCCTCCTCTGGGGCTGTTTAGAACTGAATTTTGAAATAAAGTTACCTCTGAAACTCACTAGTCTGGATGATGTCTTGTACTACCTATGCTCTTTTATACCTGCTATTCAAAGTATATTTCTGCTTTCACTTGGAATTTGGGGTCTACGGTTATTTTAGTCTTTTACCTTTAAAATTTCAGGAGTATCCTATTAGTAAAATCATGTATTTTCTTAATTTCAGGAAGGTTAGTCATAATTCTTACTGGAACCTGTTTTATTTCATTTGTTTCATAGGTTTTCATTTTGTCCTTTTAATGGGCATGTAATTATCTTTCACATTTTTCTGTAATGAAGAAACCTAGTCACCAGTTTGAGAAAGTGAACCTTTCAAGTAAAATTATAGTTGAAGAAATTTGACGCTGGCCTAATTCCATTTCTCTCATCTCCATTTTAGAAAAGAACTAAAATAGTTCTTTGATATCTTCTTTGAATATTTAAACTTTATCCTTCAATTTGCATATCATGAGCAACAAAGATTTGTAATTACAGACTCACAGTTTTCCCGCATTGCTATGTCAGAAAGTAGAGTGAGCCCATTAATTTAATTCATTTGGTTTTTTACTAATTCATGCTGCTTTTTTGGAATTTGCTGACTTGTCCTTATCATATTTATCTTTTGCTGACAAAAATACTCTCTGTTCTCTAGTTTCCCCTCTTTCTGTTTCCTACCAGATAATGTTTGTGGGGTTTTTAAGTAAATTTTAAACATCTTCTTAAATGAATTAGCCATTTTTTCTAAATCTGTTTCTTTAGGTAAGAAGTAGTGAAAGAGAGACTTAGTATTATAGTTCAGTTGAACAAGCATAAAGTAAGTACCTTTTATGTGCTGGGGCCGTGTTTTGATAAGGGCTGTAAAAGAAGTAACAGGCACATTTTCTTGCTTCAAGCACTTGAATTCTAAATGGAAAATAATATACATGCATGAAATAACTTGAGAAAAACTCTAATAAGCAAATCTGATCCAGTGTCCACTGGAGTCCCCCCAAAATTACAATGCTTATTTAAAAAGTAGGTCTCTGAAAATGTCTTAGTGTAGATTCTGTATTAGGCATTGCCTGAAGTTATGATTGGATTCTTCTAAAGCTAAATAATATTGTCACAATTCCCCTCCTCCTCCTAACTTACGCAAACTCTTCAACACCTAGCTCAAATTCCACTCGTTTGTGGAGTCTGCCCTATCAGAGGCAGTCTGCCTAGGTTTGAGTCCTAATTCTGAGAACTGTTTGACCTTGGATGAGTTACTTAAGTATTAATGCCTTAGTTTGCTTATCTATAAGGTGGTGGTGCTAATGATAATTACCTAATAAGATTGTTGTGAGGATAAATGAGTTGCTATGTGTATGGCACCAAGAAAACACTGTATAAATGTTTCTTATTATTCTCATACTCTGTTACTATGATCACTTTTCACGATAGACTTAAAGATAAACATTTCTATGAAGTCATTTATTTGAGCTTAAACATTTTGGGGGATTTTATATTTTTATATTCTACTCTATAATATCTGTTTGTTTTAACATAAAAATTAATGTCTGCCTTCCCCTCTCAATTTTTGGAGTGAATTGGTATTAACAGAAAATGTGCATGTATCATCCTGTGGCTTTGCAGATCCGTGGGCAGCTTTTACTCTTTCCTCTTTCCATTAAGTATTTATTCATTCTGTCTTGCTGCCCACTAGGTTCTTCATGTGTGCTCTCTACTCGCTTATAAACTCTTCTCAAAGAGGATTCTGTTTGAGTGATGATGACAAATGTAACAGTTATTGAACTTTTAATGCGATGCATCTTGCTATTATTGGAAAATCCACAATTTGACAAATAGCCAGTAAGGCAGACATTTACTATTGTAATTCAAGTATAAAACATGACTGGAATTGGCATCTCACATTATTTCTACTCTTAAAAATCTACCAAATACTTAAATGTTCTCAGGGTTTCCCCATAAAAAACTTACACACTAAAGAAGAATGTGTTCATTCCACAGACTTCCCTTGAGTGACTGTGCATCTAGCACCAGCTTAGGCACTAAGAAGGAATCTTAAGTGCAGTGTATCATGATTAACGGTGCACACTCTAAATTCTGACAGATGTGGGTTCAAATTTCAGTTCTGCTACTTGCTAGATAAGCTTGAGCAAGTTACTTTGTTTCTATTTCCTCATTTGTAAGAAGGGGAAAAGAATAGGGTTTCTATGAGAGTTAAATGAAATAATATGTAAAGTGTTAGCACAGTACCTGGTATTCATTAAATGTTCAGTAAATGTTGCATATTATTGTCAGCTATTTTAGGAGAACAGAGTGGCAGTTATCCAATGGTCTTGAATTTTAACTGACTCATGAGGACAGAAAAGGAGGCCTTGAGCCTAAGCAAAGGAACCTGAATAGAGTGACTACAGAAAGTCAGGACCCTTGAAGATCTCTGTTCTCAAAAGTGATGGATTGGGGTGGGAGGTGGGGGGTAGAATATGCCGGGAGAAAGGGATAAGAAGTGTGTTTTTTTATTTCCTCTTGGACAGTCTTTTGAAGAGAGAAGCTTCCCTGTGAATTTGTAACCATGACCCTATTAACCCTGAGGTTTGAGATTCATATTAATGTCTTTCTCAGCTGAGAATTTGTATAAAAAGTGGCCCTGACTGATAACACAACCTAGATGCCTAGCAAGAGCAAAAGCGTTTGTGAAGGAGTGATCCTTAAGTCTGCCTATGCAAGATTGCCACAGATAAATCCCTCACTGCAGAGAAGCCTATGATCCAAAACTACAAAATAATTCACCGTGAGCAAGAGCCAGCAGAAACAAACATCAGACTCTCAAGAGCTTGAAAGAATGAGCATTTTCTTTATTTTTTCCTTTATGTATATATTATATATATATATGTGTGTGTGTGTGTGTGTGTGTGTGTGTGTGTGTGTGTATATACATAATTTACTTTTTCTAGAGGTGGGGTCTTGCTATTTTGCCCAGGCTGGTCTCAAACTCCTGGCCCAAAGTGATCCTCCCATCTCAGCCTTCCAAAGTACTGAGATTACAGGCATGAGCCACCAATGCCTGGCCGGAATAAGCATTTTCTGACTTTAAAATAAATATTATAAGTTTGAAATGAAAAACATAGGAAAGAAGGCTGGGTGTGGTTGCTCATGCCTGTAATTCTAGCACTCCAGGAGGCTGAGGTGGGAGGATTGCTTGAGGCCAGTAGTTTGAGACCAGCCTGAGCACAAGCGAGACCTCATCTCTACAAAAAATAGAAAAAAAAATTAGCTGGCCATGGTGGCGTGAGCCTGTAGTCCCAGCTACATGGGAGGCTGAGACAGGAGAATTGCTTGAGCCCGGAAGTTTGAGGTTGTAGTGAGCTATAATGACACCACTGTACTCTCACCAGGGAAACAGAGCGAGACTCTGTCTCAAAAAAAAAAAAAGAAAAGAAAAACATAGGAAAGGATACTATCAAAAGATCAAAGACATTTTAAAGAGTACTATATATGACTTCTAGAAATAAAAGATAGTCACAGGAATAAACTGAGTGGTCAAATTAAGCAGCAGAGTATACACAGCTGAAGAAAGAAGTAGTTAACTGGAACATATTCATGCAGTTGGATTCTGAATTCAAGCCCCACAAAAGTTATAAAAGAGACTTTAATGTAGATCATAAAGTAAGAAAACCTAATGTACATCTATCTAACAGGAGTTACGGAAGGAGAGAGCAGCATGAATGGAGAGATAATATTTAAGGAGATACTTGCTGATTGTTTTTCAGAATTGATGAAACGTAAATACTCAGATTCGAAATCACAAGGAGTCCTAAGCAGAGTAAATAAAACTAAATTTCTACTTAGAATACATGGCAAGAAGTATCTCTGTTTATGCAGTTGACTTTTTAATTGGAGCACATGATATAATGAATGTCTTGATATCCAGGGGCTATTTTATAAGGGTGTTCTTAATTTATCTTTATGGATGGCTTTAGCAGTTTCTCATAAATTATCTCATTTCATTCGGGCAGTAAAGAATCCAAGGCTCAAAGAGTTGTACTAATTTAACTAAGATTACACAGCGAGCATTGGAACCTGTATTTGAACTAAGGAGGAACAGACTCCAAAATCAGAGCTTCCTTTCATATTGCTCTATCTTATCTCTAGTCTTAGTTTGTTGTTTTGAAAGGGAACTTCTGGTAGTTAAGAATGATGGGCACTTAATATCCTTGAAAATAGTAATAAACTGTACTGAATTTCTAAATTTTTAAAAGTAAGATGTAACATTACCAGTTACCTGTTTTATTGATGATTTCCTTCTATTAAAAAAAGAAAATACCCTGTCATCTTCTTTTGAGGACTGTATGGGAATTTCATTCTTGAAATGTAAATATTAAGGCTTATGTAGCATTTAAAGTATTTTCAGTCAGAAATTAAATGAATGCATAAAATATTGGAATCTTTTTGAGTAAATTTTTAAAATACTCCCTAAACATTTATCACAATCAATTGGACATTATTTTGCCATTTACCAATATACTTTTTTTTTTAACATACTTTAAAGGCCATAAAGGAAGATAAGTACAGTTGTAAAGTCGCTCTCCTCTGATTGCAAAGACTTATTTAGGAGGAACCAAAGCAGAAATTTTAGATGTATGTCTCTATCTTTTTAAATAGATTATATTAACTTCTGCAGTACTTTGCACATAGCAAGATGAAACCTTCAGTTACATATGCTAAGAGATATCAAATTTACTGACTCTACACACAAAAGATGAAGTTAAAGCACAATTTTGTTGCTGTCACTGTCTTTCCTCTACCTTCTCCCACTGTAGTCTTTCTCCCAACATCTGTTACTGACAGATGAGGGTAGAGGAGCCTATTAATATATCTGGAGGTGTTGGGATAGGCAACTAGCAAAGCAGTGTCTGGGAAGAAGGTGCCTGGTAAATGGGATAATTCCTCCCCGTGTTCTTTCAGTCCACTGCTGTCTCCCAGACTTCTAAGATTAAAGTCTGAGAGGTATTCTGGATTCCTGACTGTCTCTTACCTTCCACGTTTACTCAGTACTCACAGCTGTGAACTCCACCTCCATACTCTTTCTCATTTATATTCCCACCACTGTCATCCTAGATCAGGATCTTATCTCACATCTTATCTCTTTAGCCCTGTGTCTCCTCCTCATAATCATTGTGTGTAAAGCACAATTCTGATAGTCTGGCCCCCATATTCAGAAGCCTTTAATGGCTGCTTGATCCCAACCAGAAAAAATCTAAATCATTGCTGCTTAAATTATAGTCCTTGGTCCAGTGACAGTCCACCAACTGTTTGTTACCTGTATGCATTGCAATCATTCCAAAAATTCAGAGTGTTTAGAAACTTCAATAATGTTTTGAGAGAGTAAATTTTATCTGAATGTAATAATTTTAAGAATTGAGTTTGTGTTTTATAACACAAAAAAGTTGGTCTTTCACAGCAGGTAGTATGAAAAGCACTGGTCTAAATTCCTTTGTCATGATCTAGCTCCAATTTATCAGTTTCATCACTCACTACTTTCCTTCAGCACGCTTATTCCAAAGTGCAACTATTTGCTGTTGGTACACTGTGTTTGCTCACCTTTTAATTTTGCTCGTGTTTGTTTCTTCTCTTGAAATTGCCTCTCCATGCACTTAAGGTTCAAGTAGAATGAAAGGAACACACTACCTCAGAGCTAGGTTACACAATGTTCATCTGTCTTGTCCTCTCTTTGCTATATCAGCATTCCCTGCTGATGGTTTGGACCAGAGTTGAGCATGAAAAGAGCAGCTCAACAGACTGAAGGTGCCTGGAGCCAACACTTACTTATCCTATCTGAGAAATGCAGGGACAAGTACACCTGGCTGATCCTGTTGCCTGCCAGTTAGTGTGATAAGCGGCTGTCCATTTCATCTGCTTCTTGGGCAAGGAGCATGTAGTTCTAGAAATGGATGTCACCAACGGGTAGCTATTTAATACCTCATGAATATCAATACCCTCATGAATATTTGGTGTCATGAATATTTGGTGGTTCTCGGTTCTTTCTTTCCTTCCTATCTGTGTTTAGCACACATATACTGTATTTACTCTTTAAAGCTGTATCTAACCTCTCAAGCTGTTTGCTCTGTACTTATTTTCATCCCTCTTCCTTACGTGTATCTCTTGTTTTGTGTAGTAGATTTGGATATTCTTAAATATTTACACATTAAACCTCTCCACAAGTAAAAGTAACCTTCCTCTGACCCTCAAAGAACTTGACTGTCATTTATCACATTCTTTATAGCAGAGATTTTTGGGGGAGGAGGAAGGTTAGGACAAGGTTTGTAGACATATAATTCATTTCCTATTAGAGTATAAACTTTTTTTTAATTAGCCAGATTTAGAGTTATCTGTTAAGGGCAGGTAGTCTCATCTCTCTCTTTTCCCCCATTGTATTTAGTAAATACATCTTTTTGATAGTAGGCGGTTCCAGTTGATTACACTGACAGCTGTAAAAACTCAGTTAAAGCACTCAACTTCTGAGGTCAAAGTTCAGGCTCCATGAGGAGATTTATTTGCTTTCTTTCGTGTCCTCATACTAAACTTTTTATGCTGGCCAAGTGCGTGCTTTTGGTTACAAAGAGCACTGAATATGACAAAGAATCAGCACCAGTATTGCATAAATAGTTCAAAACCGGTATTCTCCTGGATGTGGGGCAGGAGTATCATGTTACCATTCAAAAGATAACATGTCATTGTTTTTCAAGATAAGGAAAGGTGGACAATAAATATGACAAAAGAGAATGTGTGAATTTGACTGTAGCAATACTTTTTAACACGATAACAAGTGATTGCAACTGACATACCTAATGAACTAGAAAGTGATATATTTTTTTAATTTCAGTAGAAAGTGATATTTGTTTTCACCTTGAAACAGTAAAAGATAAATGACAGAGAACTTGGGAACTAAACTAGAATCATCAAATGTTAAAATTAGGAGGAAACTTAGATCCAAAGAGACAAGATAACCTTAGAACTCATGTTTTCTGATTCTCTAAGTCAATATGTTGACTTTCTTATATGGGTACAAGAAGTTAGTCTTGTATCTATGTTAGAAAAACCCTGAATTCCATAGTTGCCAAGCCAGTTATTGTTCCAGTTTCCCACCTTAGCCGTTTTAAACCTTTTCTATGCTTCCCAACTCCCTGCTCCCGACATACCATTTCCTTCCCACCTCCAATGTCGGATCTCCTATGAGTCCGTTTCTATTAACTGTTTTTTCCCCTGGTTTATTTATTTTTTAATTTAAAGTTGATCTTTTGTATGTCTGCTTGTTTTGGATTACATACTGGATATTATAGATAAAAACTTGTGGAAATAATTTGAGCCTTTGTTGGATTTTTCTTTCAGAGAAGATTTACTTAGGTTTCTGGGCAGGCAACCAGGTTAGAATAGATCACCTTGATTCAACCAGAGACAGATGATAACCAGATAGACAGCCCCCTGTGAGGGCTGGTCTATTTCAGGTTCACATTTTCTTCTAGGGAATAGGTCCCACATAAAGCCTGTGGCTCCCTGTTCTTGGCCGGCCCTGAACTCCAGCTTTTCCTCCAGCTCTGTGAGTTCACTGAAAGCTCTGCTGAGCTTGTTCAGCCTCCAAGCTGAAGCTTTCTACCAGCTTCTCTAATTGTTATCAGCAGGAGGGTTTGTCTGAAATGAGCTAGTCGACTTTTGCCAGAAGTAGAACTTTCATCCTTTCTTAATGTTTATTTTTGCATATGTTTAAAATGACTATATGCACATATTAATATGGTATATGTGCATTATAATTTATGAACAAAAATACACACAGTGGGTATATGCACGATCGATTTCTTTGCTCATTATGAGCACACTGTCAAACTTTGGAGACTCTTGCACTTTACTCTCTCTTCTTTAGCTGTGATGTTGGTTCAGTAAATAACCGTGACCTGCCTGGTAGTAATTTTCTACATGTACAAGGGTAAATGTCAAATATCTGAGGATGATTTCTAACAGGGATGTTATAGCTTAACATGTAAACCTGAAGAAATGAGCTCAATCACATTTAAGGAATACAGCAAATAGTCTATTGATGGGTTTTATTTTATTTTGCTCCTTAACCTGTTTTTCTAAATTCTACATATCTGAAAAATATTTCAAGATATTGGAAATTATTCATATTGTTGTCTCCTTAAAGGTAGTGGTTTAGTGTTTACAGCATACATCTGAGAATATTTGGTTTTTAAATTAATATATAAATGATTAAAATGGTTAAGAGTACAGGCTCTGCAGTCAGATTCTCTGAGTTTGAATCCTGACTTTGCCACATACTATCAGTGTGACCTTGGCCTATTTATTTAATCTGTCTATTGCTGTTTCTGTATGTAAAAAAAATGGAAATAATTGTAGAACTACTTTGTAGGATGTATGAGGATTTAATTATATATATGTAACAAACTTAAAACGGATACTCAATAAATCTTCAGTAACTGTTGATTACTATTAATATTAGCATTTTATTCAGATAATGCAAAGTATTTCATCAGGGCTCTTATAGGAAGTTTCTAATAAATTGCTTTTGCCATTGTGTTTTCAAGAATTTATATTTTAAAACAAAATATATGGGTTTATGTTTATATTTAGTGATTAAAATATAGATAGATTGCTTTATATCACCAGTTGTGTAGCAAGGTCTTAAAGTTTAAAAATTAGTAAGACAGTTTCCATGATCTACTATTTCCATAGTAGATACATGGCAGTAAACATGATTTTTAGTTTTTTGGTTTGTTGTTTTGAGACAGAATCTCTCAGTTGCCCTGGCTAGAGTGCAATGACATGATCATAGCTCACAGCAACCTCAAACTCCTGGGCTCAAGTGATCCTCCTGCCTCATCCTCCCAAGTAGCTGGGACTATAAGCGCGTGCCACCATGCCCTGCTAATTTTTTCTATTTTTAGTAGAGACATGGTCTCACTCTTTTCTGGATGGTCTGGACTCCTAACCTCAAGTGATCCTTCCGCTTTGGCCTCCCAGGGTGCTAGGATTACAAGTGTAAGCCACCGCCCCTGCCTGATTTTTGTCTTATAAGAGGTGATTATGGTCTGAAAGAAAAAGCATTTTCAAGTCCTAGATTCTGTTGGTTGTGAATTAAAAGTATGATTATAGTATTTTTACAACAAAAAGGCACTTTTTAAAAACCATGTAAATACAACTGTGTTGGCCTAGGGAAATGACTTCTTCCCCTAAACTCACTGATTCCTTCTTTGTGTTTTATTAGATCTGTGAAACTAACTAAAGAAAATGCTTGTGTTGCTACTTATAATTCATGTGCTATGATTTGCTCACCCTTTATCTTCAAGCGATGTAGAAATTAATTTCTAGTAACATTTTGAGGCATAAATTCAGTCGCCCCAAAGTAGACAAAATTTCTAATTAATGATGTTTGTTAATTGAAAAGTTGTTAGAAAGTACTGCTAAGATTACATGTTTCTGGATGCCTGATGATGTCCTTGAACTTATACTGTTTTAGAGGTTTGCTTCTATTTTGTGTCTTTGGGTAAAATGTATATAGGTCTGTATATAAAATAGAGAAAAGAGGAGAGAAATGATTCTTTATCTTAGCACTGCTTGGGTGTACCCACAATGAGGCGGTTTTGTTTTTTTTTTTTGAGACAGAGTCTGGCTCTGTTGCCCAGGCTAGAGTGCTGTGGCATCAGCCTAGCTCACAGCAACCTCTAACTCCTGGGCTCAAGCGATCCTCCTGCCTCAGCCTCCCAAGTAGCTGGGACTACAGGCATGTGCCACCATGCCAGGCTAATTTTTACTATATATTTTTAGTTGTCCAGCTAATTTCCTTCTGCTTTTTTGGTAGCGACGGGGTCTCACTCTTGCTTAGGCTGGTCTCAAACTCCTGAGCTGAAATGATATGCTGGCATCGGCCTCCCAGAGTGCTAGGATTACAGGCTTGAGCCACCACGCCTGGCCCACAATGAGGCTTTTGACCTGTCATTTCCATTTATGTAATGGATTTTCAACTCAAAGTCCCTATAGATATGTAAGCTATCTTGAACTGAACCCCATTGTGAAAAGCAGGGCTGAGGAAAATGAAACAAATTATGTTTCCTTTCATTCAACTTACCTGCCCCAAGGTTGTTTAGGTTGTATGAGTCATAGAGTTTCAGTAAATTTCGCATTTTTAACAGTGCTTTCTCTGCATAAAGAAAAATTCATATTTGATGTTTTTCTCCCTTAGAATCGTTACCTTCACATTTATTTTTCTTGATTTTCCTTTTATATTCTTGTAGCTTTGTTACATACTTTGTCACATTTTTATCTTCCTTGCTTATACCTTATAGCATAAATTTTCTCTTCTATGAACTTTCCTATATAAAAACTAATTCCTTATTATGAAATTGTGTTTTCTGTTCTTATTAAAGAAATATTAAAATAATCTGATTTGCTTCTGTGCTGTACTTTTAGGTAGAAATTCAAGTATTTAGAAAGATTACTAAAAGGCTAAATTATTAATGTTTTATGTTCTTTTTATTCATACTAAGTCACTGAAATATTAACCTGTCATAAGATTGAGAATAATAAAAATATTTTAAAAATATGGTGCGTATTTTATAAATATGGTACCTCTTAATTTGGACACAATTTTCATTGGAAATGCTTGATCTGCATTTTAATTTTATAAAATTTACAGGTGAAAAAGATTCACATAACCCAAGTTGTTCCAAACATACTTAAATTTTTCAATAAGTGAATTGATACCCATTTTTAAATTTAAATTAATTAAAATTAATAAAATGAAAAACTCTGTTCCTCAGCATATATTCATATTTCAAATACTCAGTAGCCATGTGTAGTTAGTGGCTACCACATTGGATAACATAGGTCTAGAATAAAGCTGATTGTTGAAGATAGCAGCTAAGGAACCCTGAATCAAGAGTAGTATTTTAGCCACATTTTAAGGTGAGAGGAATGATATAAATTATCAAATGTTATTATATTGAAATTATGAGGACTGTATTTTCAGTGACATTTATATCTGAATTTTATATATTCTGCATCGTTTTCAGAAAACAGTTTGGAGATAATTGTATTCTTCTGTGGTCCTCAGTTGGTGGTCCTCAGGTTGAGTTACAATTAATTCCTACAAACTGCCGTATGGCATACTGCTGTGGACGACATTCATAGTGGGATAGAAAATCAATCTAGTGGATCCTGATCATCATTTAAAAAATATATGAAATAGTATTGAATGGAATGGAGAATGTATCAGAGTGTTTCACATGTGTTAAGTTTGTGTGCGTGTGTGTGTGTGTCTATAGGACTTCAGTGAAAAATGAATTTATTCCTCCGAGGCATACTTTTGATTGCTGCTATACAGATTATTGCCTATAGGTACATATGTCTAAACAAAAATAGTGTTAATCGAAGAAAACTATAGATTTAGCAATGAGATATAAGTGGTATTGGAACATATCTAGTGAGTAAAGTGCTAAAATAAATGTAAAGTGTTATGTAATCACCATAATAAACAGCATAACATGGATGTGATGACTTTCTCAATTCTGAATTGACTAGGAGTAGACAAATTTGAACTTGAGGTTAATAAAATACCTCGTTGCTTTGGTAACTGTATTCCTGTAAATTTTGGTTTGACAGTAAATCACCACATTTAAAGTTGGGGTTGAATCTTAATTCTTAAGAAGGAGCTTGGCTTATTTCAAAAGTAAAAGTATAGTATTTAGGTCTGATTTATATTTAATTACAGAAAAATGACACCTGTAGTCTCCTTAACAGCATTTCAGTAAAATAACTAATATTACATATTTAATTCTGTATTCCTATAAATTAATTTTTTAAAATGTTAGGAATACCTGATTTTTCATTTCATCAGACATCCATTAAGATGTATGAAAAATTAAGTGAAGTCCTATCTGAGATTGAGATTATGCTTTTGACAAAATGTTGGGGTTTTTTTCCTTAGCCTATTACTTTATTTATTTATTTAAAATTTCTTCCTCAAAGTTTTGTGGGTTTTCATGTTTTGTGTAAGCCTCACTTTAAATAAGTTTGCTTGAAATTCTTCAGCTGTAGAGTCAACATGTCAAATGACTTTTATGCAGTGTACATATTTGGAATGCTATTTTGCCCCAGAGTCTGGAAACTTGGGCAGTGCTATGGTGCTTTTAAAAGACAAAATATGCCAGAGTGAGTGCTGTAGCAATGATTGCATGTATCTCTGTTTCTTTTGTGAGAATTGGTATAGATGTAGGGACTCTTACAGAATAGCCATACTGTTTAAATATAGCAAATAACTTTGAATGTAATCTCAACTGTACTAATAACCCCCGGGTCCTGTGCAGTTTGCATTGTTAGCACACAGCAAAATACTGTGTATTAACTGGGCCTCTTTTCTCCTAGTGATTTTTCTCTTGCCCAAGTGCTTTTATGTAGTGAGATACAGGTATACCAGAAGATCGACTTACTGAAGTGCTCTTGGTATGGCATTAGGGGAGAGGAGAGAGGAGGAAAAAGAGACAAAAATAACATTTTATTTATAACTGTTTCTAAAATAGTGGCACTATACTGATTAGAAATCCCATTAAGAAGTTTGTCCTATTGCTTAAATTAACATATTCTTATTGAAATGTGTTAGAAATGCAGACAGAAACCAAATATTGTACAATAGATCCCTTTACCTCTCAGAGTAGGGGCAGGGAGGCAGATGGGAATCCATGTGTCTGCCTGTTTTCTTTTTAGAGAGAAACAGTAGAAAATTGTTGTCTTATTCCTTCATGTGTCTAATAAGTACTATGTCCAGGGGTAGACAGTGTGAAGAATAAAAATTACCTATGGCTGGGTTATGAGTATTCTAATGGCTTAAACTTAGTATGATACATATACAGAAATATACAGTACAGAACGATATTTGGGAAGGACCGTGCTGTAGAAGAGTACATTACATATGGAGCTTTTGGAATGGAGAAGTCAGGGAAGGCAAACTGGGGTAAGTGACTTTTGAGCCAGGAATTGATGCATTGGTAGGTGTCTTATAAAAAGAAATTACAGGCTGGGCACTGTGGCTCATGCCTGTAATCCTAGCACTCTGGGAGGCCAAGGCGGGTGGATAGCTCAAAGTCAGGAGTTCGAGACCAGCCTGAGCAAGAGCGAGACCCCCGTCTCTACTAAAAATAGAAAGAAATTATCTGGACAACTAAAAATATATATATAGAAAAAACTAGCCAGGCATGGTGGTGCATGCCTGTAGACCCAGCCACTCGGGAGGCTGAGGCAGGAGGATCGCTTGAGCCCAGGAGTTTGAGGTTGCTGTGAGCTAGGCTGATGCCACAGCCCTCTAGCCAGGGCAACAGAGCCAGACTCTGTCTCAAAAAAAAAAAAAAAAAAAAAGAAAGAAATTACAACACATTCACATCTTGGAAAGAGCATGCGAGTCAGTTTTAGAAAGTAGTTTATAAAATTACCTTTTGAAAGTTAAATTAATTACATAGTCACAAAAGAGTCAGAGGCAAAATGTCTTGAGGCCCAAAGAAAGGAATACCTACTTTGCTGTTAATAGCTGCTTCACTTAAATAGTATATTCCTCCCACCCCCACTTCCTGCAAGCCCCAACACCAAAAAAAACTTCCCAAGAGAAGATGAGCTATATAGGAAGCAGTGTACTGTGTGGATCCAGTACTTCTCAGGGAAAGACAGAAGCACTTCAGGAACTTGAACTTCTTGGTTATTAGAGATGTATCCTGTGCTATAGGGTAGATGCTTAATTGGGGCATAACATAGCTGGAGTGAAATATTCAGTTACTCTCTCCCCATTGTCCATAGAGCATAATGATTAAGAGTATGGCCTCAGGATCATAACTTTCCTAAATTCCATTTCTAAACTTACTAAATTCTATTTCTAAACTGAATGACTTGATGAGATGAATCTTGGTTTCTTCATCAGTATAACAGGACTAAAATTACTTATCTGCTAGAGTAATTGTAAGCATTGAATTTTGGTCTGAATAGTTTAACTTGGGGCCTGGCACATGACTCTGAACAAAGCTGCAAATGTGATCTGTAATTTTATACTCACCAAGGAGTCATAATCACTACTTGGTAAATATCTTAGTTATCTGAAACAGGGTGCTCAGAATGGATACTTAAGCATTCCAGGACTAAATGAGATATCCCCATCATAAATTAATACTTCAACATCAACCATTCAACATGGTTAGCATCAGTATATCATTAAGAACCTGATCATTTCTGGGATGTCTGGAAAAGCTGTTTCTTTTTTTTTTTTTTTTTTTTTTGCTTGAGAACCACTACATAATGGAAAAGTTGTTCCCAAACCTACAGTAAGGCTAAGGAGACTCACTTGAGTAAACCTATCAGTGCTTAATGTCAATCCGTGAGATTTCTTGGAAAGTAATAACTTTTATTGAATAGTTGCTGGGGGCCAAGCTCTCCCCTAAGTGCTTTACGTGCAGTATTGTCTAAGCTTCAAAAATGACTCTTCAAGGTAGGTATTACAATTCTGCAGTTTTACAGATGAGAAAATTGAGGCTTGTAGATGCTGAGTAACTTGTCTAAGGTTGCACACTCAGCTTGTGAAATGGTAGAGCCAGAATTTGAACCTAGGTCTTCCTGTGCTCTTAGCCATTATGCTGGACTGCATAGGATCCCAAATCAGGATAAGTTATCTTGCCTCTTCAAATTTCAGATTTTCCATCTAAAACACAGTATAAATACTCCCTATATAGGTTTGTTTTGAGGACTAGAAATAAGGTATGTAAAGTTCTGGCACAGTTTCTGATTCATGATAGAGACACAAGAAGTGAATGTTACGGTATCGTGCTCTCTATAGTAATTTCCATTTCCACCATCCCCCTTGGTATGTGACCTGTGTGTCTCTTGCAGGTAAAAGTAAAACCTTATACTTCCAACTGCAAATACATGTTAGAATACCTCTTTGTTATATAAATAAGAAAACAACTGAGGATGTTACCAGTTTCACGGGATCAGTAATAGTTTAGGGTTAATATTTTATTTTGTATTTTGTTTTCATGTTTTTAAAGAATTATACTTTATTTACATGTTTCTAAAGATTAAGTATTTCTACTTACAAGTTGAAGAATTTTTAAAAGTCCTGTCATGAAGTTTTTCTCAGAATTACTGGAATATTTGTTTCAGACCCATTATTTTCCTTGGAATGTAATATGTTTTTAGATGATAAGAGGAGATAAAAGATGGCTGATAAAGGGCTTGCAATCTATTCTATAAATCTTTTAAAAATGTTAACAATGTCCTTGGAGTGGATTTAGATTTTTCTAACTCAGTACTAAATAGCCTAGAGTTAGTTAATCATGGCCCACCAAGGATTATTTTGAGGAAGTAAAAGATGCAATGATAGTGTAAATAGGCTGGGCACAGTAGCTCGCACCTATAACCCCAGTGCTTTGAGAGGCCAAGGCAGGAGGATTGCTTGAGCCCAGGAGATCAAGTCTACAGTGAGCTACGATCATACCACTGTACTTCAGACTGGGCAACTGAGCGAGAGACCCTGTCTTGTAAAAATGATGATGATGATAGTGTAAACATATGCTACTTAATTTTCCCCTACATGCCTTGTTCAGTTTATTTTTTTTTTAATCTTTAAATTTTTCATTTGTAAATATTACTGCTGTTTGGCCAAAGAAGGACTTGTCTAATAAGTGTCCAGGGATAACCTAAGTGATTGATTTTAGCAAATAACCTATTAAATCAGTAATTTTATTAAGGCAGTGGTCCCCACCTGATGCACATTAGAATAATCACCTAGAAAACTTAAAAAATATATATGTGTCTATTTGTGTGTGTGTGTGTGTGTGTGTGTGTGTGTGTGTGTGTATACACACATATACACACATACCAGTGCCTAGCCTCCATCTTCAGAGATTCTGACTTAGTCTGGAATAGAATTTGGGCAGCACCCCCCCCCCCACCAGGTAATTCTAACTAGCAGCCAGGTTTGAGAACCGTTGTATTCAAGTGAGAACTAGCTGAGTTTGGGATTGGGTTGCAAGTGGTGAAAGGGGAGTAGGAATGAACTTCAGTCATTTCCTTCTCTTCCTTATCTACAGTGAAACAACCGAAAAGAAGAGGAAAATTGAAGATCATGGAGAATCCACAGAGGTTAGAAAATGAAGTAGCTTTTTTTCTCTTTGTCATTGTAGACATGGAAGGACTTTAATGAAGCTTTAAACGGTTTGACAAAGGATGCTCTAATGGATGACAGTGATACTCCTACATATAATCTGCAAATTGAACTACAAGATGGGTGTCATCCTAGTGACAGTGTGGAAAGGAGTGTAACACACCTGCCTTCTGCATCAGATGAAAACGAAAATCAATTTGATGGGGATGGGTGTGAGGGTCTGACCAGCAGTGAGAGCGGAATGGGAAAACCCAAAGTGTTTGAGCAGGACAGTCTTAACAATAATGAAAGCTGCACATTGAGCTGTGAGGTGGCTGCAAGTGAGAACTCAGAAAACACTCCTTATGAAGACCCCAAAGATGGGCAGGCTTTCTTGGGAAAGGACAAAAAAATACCTGGAAAAAGAAGTCCAAGAAGCAAAAAAGGCCCTGCTAAGAAGATACCACCAGGTATTTTTAAAAATTATCCTTTTCTTTAATTGATTAAAAATAAACCTTCCCTTCCCATACTGTGTATCCTGTCCTGCCTTTTACTTTCCTTCTCTTAGTATATCCTGGAGCTAGTTCCACAATAGCACATGTAGATCCAACTGTGTGATATTCCATCACATGTGCATGTGATAGGTCTCCACAGTGTTCCACTGTATGGGCGTAACATAATTTATTTAATGACTTCCTTATGGCTGTTCCCAGTCTTTAATATAATAAACAGTGCTGAGACATTTGTTGTACGTATTCTCACACTAGGTACTTTAAATGTATATAATCTCCTTCCTTTATAAATTAGATCATTTTTTACCAATATCAGCCTTTAAAATTTCCTTTCGTCATCACTGTGGCTTTGATCTCTAACCTGTGAGTTTACATGCTAATATGACCTCTTTATAGGATCATTCCATTTCCTATTATCACAATACACAAGGTATATGTTAATATACATCTTATGCCAGCGTTGAATAAGACATCTGGTTTTAATGATCTGTATCACATTGGTTACAAAGTAATTCAGAGTATTTCTTATTCGGTATATGGTTTGGCAGTTAAAGTCTAGAGCTATGGACTTTTTTGCCTGAATCATAGGGCACCCTTGGGAAAATGCGGCCTCTGGTTATTTTTGATTAGAAACATGTCAGACTGGGCTTCTGGTATGTCCTAGACTGGATTCCTTAGTGTAGCACCACTTTATGCAAGCCAACAGATTTTGCATAAATCTCTGGTGAACAAAGTGGCATGTCTCCTCTCATCTTCTGCTCTCTTCTACTTCTTTGGCTAATTAGAAATATAGTCACTATCCATATCTTATTTTTTATTTGTATTTTTTTATTTAGAGTAAAATATAAAACTTTCCAGTTTCTATAAATTAGTCTTTATTTATTAAATAAGGTAATTTGATAACTTTTTAATGTAATTCATTATTTGGCTTTCCAGTTAATGTCATTCATAATTTGGCTTTTCACATCCCTTTGTGTTTTGCTTGGTAAACTTAAAATAAATTAAAATAATTTTTGACAAGGGATACGAAAGCATCTTCTTAAAAGATCTAAGGTTAAGCAGATGATATATACAGTGCTATTTGCATATACATTGATTTATATTATGGCTGTCGTTCAAGGGCAAATTGACCGTGCCTTTCCAATCTGATATCATGATTTTTTAAAAAACTGATAGCTAGTTGCATATCTGTAAGCATCTGTCAGTTTCAAGATTATAGGTCCTTTTACTTCTCCCTTCCATGTCTTTATTCCTGTTTCTGTAGGTATGATTATGTAATTTGAAGTTATTTGATATTTATTATCTAGTAAGAAGATATGTGTAGAATTACCATTCCCTAATGCATTTGAAATATTTGATTTATAAAACTTAGGGATAGTCTTTATACAGCTTATTTTAAACATTATTTTATGTATCTTACATAAAGCGAGTTTAAAGAGTGTGAGAAAACAGAGTCAGGAGTTCTAAAACCTAAGTTCATCTTCTGATTCTAGCTCACATGGTAAAACTGAACCATTCTCTACTTCGGTGTTTTCATCTGTATAATGATGATGTTCATCTACAGAAATCTATGAAATCTCTTTTTAAATTGTAAATTTCTGAATGGAAATGGTATAGTCCATATTCAATTAAAATTTGGCGATTTGCCTCTAGTGCATCTATAGAGCTTTTGTATTTAAGGGGTACGTTTTTGTCTTTTAAGGTTTGTTATTAAATTTAAAGAAAGGGCAAGTTTGAGTAGGCCAAAGAATTTTAAGATGAATGGAAGGATTCTTTTGAGGTGGAATCATTCCTTTCTAGATATGGAAGGGATTTAGAATGGGAGGAAACTTTAGGATTGCCTGGGGAGCTTTCCTCAGAGTTTACTTCCCAGGACCCCACCCCTGAGAATTGCTTCAGCCTGTCCTGTCTCAATGCATGTCCAGTCACCATGTCTAAGTGAATCTTCCTGTGATCTGTCAGGTTGGTCTGTTTCTTTCCATCTCCACCACCATACTTCGGCATCATCTTTAGCTGGAATACTGCAGAATCACCCTAAATATGTTTCTCATCTTGCTTCCATTCTCCATATCAGAAATAACAGTGCAAAAAGTTAGACATGGACATATTTACTCTCTTTTTTTCTGTTAAATTCTCAGATCCTAAGTAAAGGAAGTTTCAAAATTTTGCAGATGAGTAGTTACATAAATTTATTTACTCTTATGTTCCCTTACCTAATTTAATTTGTAGTAATTTTTCAAGTGTCCAAAGGTTGGAAAAAAAATATTAAAATAATAGGGCAATAGTATTAAGAGACATGTGATTGTATAGGTTTGCTGGAGGCAGCACTTGTATAGACAGCAAAAACTTCAAAATTAGTCCCAGGGTATCATTGTATTATGGGCTTTTTTTTCCCTTAAGAGAATTGAATCCCCTTGATGGACGATTTCAAGCTGTGTTACATCAAGTTTTCACTGTAGTTAAAACTGGCATAGCTTTAGGTAAGTATTATCCTAAAACTAATGGAAATGAGCTCATGAATTTTTTAACAGCTTTATTAATATATAATTCACGCACATACCATTCACTCATTTGAAGTATAAAGTTCATTGGTTTTTAGTATATTCACAAAGTTGTGCAATTGTCACAATTTTAGTACATTTTTATCACCACACAAAGACTCCGTACCTGTTAGTACTCACTTCTCATTTCCACTGAACCATCACAGCCCTAAGCAACCATTCGTTAATCTGCTTTCTTTTTCTGTAGATTTGCCTACTCTGAACATTTTTCTTTTTTAAAAATTTTTTTGTTTTTGTTTATTTTTTATTGAGGTGAAATATACATATGTAATTTATCAGCTTTACCATTTTTAAGTGTACAGTTCAGTGATAATAAATACATTTATATTCTTTTTTTTTTCTTTCATCCTCTTCTCCCCCTTTGAACATTTCATATCAATGGAATCATACAATAGATGGTCTTTGGTGACCGGCTTCTTTCTTTCATTTAACATAATGTTTTCATGGTTCGCCCATGTTGTAGCATGTATCAATACTTTGTCCCTTTTTATGGCCAAATATTCCATTGCATGGATATACCACATTCCATGTATGCATTCATCAGCTGATGTGTGTTTGGGTTGTTTCTACTTTTTGGCTATTATGAATAATGTTCCTATGGACATTTGCGTACATGGTTTTGTGTGGACATATGTTTTATTTCTCTTGGTTATATATTGCTAGGCGTAGAATTGCTGGATCATATGGTAACTTTATGCTTAACTGTTTGAGCACCTACCAAACTGTCTTCCAAAGCTGCCGTACCATTTTACAGTCCCACCAGCAATGTATGAGGGTTACAGTTTCTCCACATCTTTGCCAATACTTGTTAATATCTGACTTTGATTATAGCCACAGGTTTGTTTATTGAGATGTAATTCACCTTTTTAAAGTGTACAGTTTCATGGTTTTAGTATATTCATAAAGTTGTACAACCATCACCAATATCTATTAATGATTCCAGAACATTTTATCTCCCCAAAAAGAAACTGGGTACCCATTAGCAGTCACTCCCTATTTTTCCTTCCCCTCAACCTCTGACAATCACTAGGCCATAAATTTTTTATGTTTGTAAGAGACAAGTTCAGAAAAGTGTTTTATGGTTGCCATAACAACATTAGTTATTTACTCTGCACCAGTTACCATAGTATCTAAGCATTTGACAAAACAGTTCAGCAAATGACGGGAAGCCAGAGATAGGCAACACAGGGAAATTGAGAAAGGAAGACCTTTCTAAATTGACTTACCACTGTTCAGTGCCCTGACTTGTTTCACTGGAGGCCCTCACAATATGGCCAGCCGAAGGATGACAAAGAGGGCTAGAACTAGAGGAAAACAAACTTTGGAAATGGATCTGCGGCCTAGAGTCAGGCTTGTGTAGTGAAAAGAGCGAAGACTTTGGGTTTGAATCTTGGCTCTGCCTCTTCCTACCTATATGATTTTAGAGAAGGAACTCCTGTCCCTGAACTTCTTACCTCATCTGTAAGGAGGGTTTATCCTACATATCTTGCAAGATTGTCCCTAAAATGAGCAATCCTGTATGTAAAGTGATCTGTATAGTACCCAGCATAAAATAGGTGCTTCTAAATGGTAGTTATGTTTATGTGTGTCACAAGATGATTTTTGAGTGGCATGACTAGGAGCACTATTAAGCAAAATTAGAAAATTAATTTGACTTTTATCTTACCTCTTTTGTCAGTACTTTTCTTACCTCCTAGAATCTTTTTTTTTTTTTGAGACAGAGTCTCACTCTGTTGCCCAGGCCAGAGTGCCATGGCGCCAGCCTATCTCACAGCAACCTCAAACTCCTGGGTTCAAGCAATCCTCCTGCCTCAGCCTCCCAAGTAGCTGGAACTACAGGCAAGTGCCACCATGCCCGGCTAATTTTTTTCTATATATTTTTAGTTGTCCAGCAAATTTCTTTCTATTTTTAGTAGAGACGGGGTCTCGTTCTTGCTCAGGCTGCTCTCGAACTCCTGAGCTCAAATGATCTGCCCACCTCAGCCTCCCAGAGTGCTAGGATTACAGGCATGAGCCACCTATCCCGGCCCTGGAATCTTTTCAATACTCCCTCCTTTCAAGCTTACTTGTCCCTGCCCTTCTCCCCTAATGTGTATTCCTAAAAACACATTTCCAGTTCCATCCTAGTTTAATGTCAGGTATAACATGCCTTTTGGCATGTAACTGATATCTCAAGTAAACTGGTAATGCCATAAAATATGAATCCCCAAGGCATATTTGCATTTTACATATCTGGCTTCAACTGTAGTAGAACCTTTATAGCTGCCTCTAAACTCAAATGCCTAGTGGAATCAGTTGGGTAACATCTATACTGATAGTTCTGGCCAGGATTGAGAGAGCTGGGATTGATGGGGACTGTGGTGAGTAGAAATCTACATACCCTACCTAAATTCATTCAGATTTTAAAAAGGTAAATGCCTTGCTAAGCCCTTGTAAGCAGAATGATAGGGGCTGGAGTTGGTGTTTTAGGATTGTCAGCCATTCTATTCACTAGGTAGGTAAAAGGAGAGTTTAACTCTCTTACAGACTATACCCTACACTTTCATAATTCTGAAGTCCTGGTTTACCTTATCTCTGTTCCTAGTAGGTGTTCCAGCTCTTTGAAACTAAAATTTCTTTGGAAAGTGACGTGCAGAAACAGTAGCCTCTCTTGTTCTCTTTAAGGGATTGATCAACGATGACAGATCATATCTCCTCTGAAAGGTAGCCATTCCCTGTGTAAGAATAGAATAAAGGAGTTCCAGATTTATGTAGAGACAAGTAATTTTAGAATCAGAAGAGACTTTAAGGTCACTAGCCAAAACTCCCTGAGGAAAAAAAAGCCCCAGTTTAAGAAACATTGATTTTCTTTCTGGAGGATCCAGGGGATAATCAGTTGCTTTGCCAATTCCGGCTTCTGGAGGCTGCCCACGTCCCTTAGTTTGTGTCACCCTTCCTTCATCTTCAAAGCCAGCAGTGGCACGTAGAGTCCTTCTCACCTTGCATCTCATCGACTGACTGAGTCTTCCACATTGAAGGACCGTTGTAATTACATTGGGCTCACACAGATAATCCAGGGTAATCTCCCTTTAGAAGATGAACTGATTAACAACCTTACCTCCCCTTTGCAATGTGATATAACATATTTATCAGTTCTGGGAATTGACACGTGGACATCCTTGGGAGCCATTATTCTGCCTACCACAAAAAGATTTTAATTAAGATAGACTAGATGGTGACTTCACATGACAGAATAATTCTTCACTTTATAAAATTTTTATCACATTATTTTCTAGAGCCACATAGGGTTACTTAGTCAATAGATCTTTACTGTGCATTGTTTGCCAGGCACTATAAAACTTCTGGTGAACCTGCCTTTCAGTTTTGTACGCTCAAACGAGGGAGCCCGGTAACTAAAAAGTGCAGTCTGGGAGGATGGGAGTTATAAGTAAGCGCTTGGCTGTGGAAGGGCACTGTCCTAGGAGAGTCACAGAAGGCGTCCAGGAGGAACCGATGTCTAGGCTGAGTTAGAACAAGTGAGTGCTAGTCAAGTGAAAGAGATGGGAATAGAGAGGAGAGGAAGGACATTAGAGGTAGTGGCACACCGTGGGCTAAGCCCAGAAAACAGGAAGGAAGCATCCTATGTTTTAGCAACTATGAATAGTCAATTTCGCTGGAGCAAAATAAAAGGTAAGAGTGAATCAAGGTAAAAAAAAAATAGAGAGTAGAGCAGGAGAGAGATTGGGGCTTGGGAGATTAATAAAGTCCAGATTGTGAAATATTTTTTGTGTTGTTATAGCCAGTTTGGGCGTTACCAACAGGTTTGAACGAGAATGATGTGATGCGAGTTGCATTTTTTAGGAGCTTGCTCAGTCCGCAGTGTGGAGAGTAGGTTGGAGCAGTGCAAGATTAGAGGCATTGCAAGTAGTTAAGGTGTTTTGCAATAACGAGGAGAAATGCTGGTGATCTGTAATGAGGGAGTAGCTGTGGGGCTGGAGAAAAGTAAATGGATTCAAAGTTATTAAGGAGGTGGAACTGACAGGATTGGATCATTGAAAATGGTGTTTAAAAAAGAGTCCAGGGTAATCCCCAATTACCTGGTTTAGGAACCAGGATGCCTAATGCCATTTACAGAACATAGGAATACAGGGGAGAGAAGGAGCAGGTCTGAGAAGAGGGCAGAAGACAGTGTTGTGGATTTGGGTTAGGTGTCCTTAGACAGCTAACATGTTACTTATGACATGTTCAACAGGTCTAGAGCTCAGGACTGTGGTCTTGGCTAGAGATACTGATTAGTGAGATCTAGAAAGGGCCTTAAAAATGGCCTACTTTAGGCTGGGCATGGTGGCTCGAGCCTGTAATCCCTGCACTTTGGGAGGCCAAGGCAGGAGGATCGCTTGAAGCCAGGACAAAATAGCAAGAACTTGTCTTGACAAAAAATTTAAAAATTAACCAGGCATGGTGTTGCATGCCTACGGTTCCAGCTACTAGGGAGACTGAGGCAGGAGGATCACTTGAGCCCAGGAATTTGAGCCTGCAGCGAGCTATGGTTGTACTCCAGCCTGGGTGACAGAGTAAGACCCTGTCTCTTAAAAGAAAAACCAAAAAACTCTAACCTCTTAGTTTTTTACATAGAGGAAGTTAAGGTTTAATCTAGAGAATACATTGTCCATCTTTGCAGAAGACAGGATAGGAATTAGGATGTGAATCCGGGGCTCATAATGAACTAAAACTTGTTTTCTGTGCATCAGAATTCTACTTCTCCTGCTAAACAAAGAGGTTCTCTTCATAGGGTTAAAAATGGCAATGGTGATTCTCAAATTTGTATTGATTTTGTACCGTGGAAATATTTGCCAGCCATTAGGAATACAGTAGTGACAAAACAGGCCTTACCCTTATCTTCCTGGACCCATTGTGGAGTCTAGTGGGAAGGCAGGTATTAAATAATAAAATTATTACAAGGGTGCATAGTGTTTAAAGGCAATTCTTGGAGCTGTGCCTTCGGGCAGGAGGATGTACTGCTTGCTTGTTGAACTGATACAAGTTCAGTGTGTGTGGAATGGAGAGAGCAATTTGGAGGATGGTAGGAGATAAGCTTTGAAGTATTACCTCCTGGATATTCTGAATGCTAAGAAAAGAAAAGCTCAGTTAAGGGTTGATAGTTGGGGGTAACATATCACCTACTTCTAAGGATGACCCTAACCTCATGGCTAGAATGGTAGAAATGCATTCCCTGCCATTCCCTACCTCTTTCCAACAGACTGCTCCGTTTCCAGAAACAGTGGAAAAGGTGTCTGTTGCGATTGAAAGCATAAATGTAGGAGAAGGAAATAACAGAATATAGTAAAAACCCAGAAAATTGAAGAATTTTGCATAGTCTGCATAATAGCTATCCGTTACAACATAACAAACTTTAGCAGCTCAAACCAGCAAATATTTATTATCTTGTGGTTTCTATGGGCGGAGAATCTGTGTGTGGCTTAGCTTGGTGCCTCTGGCTGAAGTCTCTCATGAAGTTACACTCAAGGTGTTGGACAGGCCTGTAGTCATCTCAAGTTTCCATTGGGGCTGGATAATCTGCTTCCATGATCACTCACATGGTTCTTGGCAGGCCTCAGTCCCTTGCCATGTACCTTACTCCACAGGGCTGCCTTACACCATGACAGCTGGCTTCCTCCAGGGCTAGCAATTCAAGCAAGAGCACCCAAGCTGGAAGCCATACTTTTTTTTTTTTTTTATTTCAGCATATTATGGGGGTACAGATGTTTAGGTTACGTATGTTGCCCTTACCCCCCTCCCCCCATACTTTTTTAATAATCTAATTTTAAAAGTGACATTCTATCACTGCTACATATTTCATTCATTAGAAGTAGGTCACTAAGTCCAGCCCATACTTACTTGGAGGGGATTATAAAAAGGCGTGAGTACTAAGATGATGGGGTCACTGGGGGTCGTCTGCTAGGCTGCCTACCACAGTCTGCCTGGAGAAGATCAGTGTCTCAGGTTGTGGCAAGGGCCCTGTGAGAGGCTAATGGCAGGTCAATTCACAGTTCTTTTTGTCCTGAGTGCCTTTTTCTGAGATTGCTGATGCGAGCTAGGTTATACAGTGGAACAAACAGGCCAGTCAGATCATTTTATGCTTTTTGTCTAGTTATCTTTTCATAATTTCAGTCATGTTCTTTTTTCTTTGTTTATTTTGAGACAGAGTCTATCTCTGTCATACCACTTAGAGTGCAATGGTGTCATCATAGCTCACTACGACCTCAAACTCCTGGGCTCGAGTGATGCTCCTGTCTCAGTCTCCAGGTAGCTGGGACTACAGGCATGTGCCACCATGCCTGGGTAATTTTTCTATTTTTTTGTAAAGACGGGGTCTCACTCTGGTCTCGAACTCCCGACCTCAAGCAGTCCCCCTACCTCGGCCTCCCAGAGTGTTAGGATTACAGGCGTGAGCCATGGCACCCAGCCTTGTTGTGTTTTGTTTTTTGGAGATGGGGATCTTACCCTTCACCCCGGCTAGAGTGCAGTGGCGTCATCATAGCTCACTGCAGCCTCGAACTCCTGGGCTCAAGTGATCCTCCTACCTCAGCCTCCCAAGTAGCTGGGACTACCAGGTGCACACCACCACATCCAGCTAATTTTTAAAATTTTTTGTAGAGACAGGGTCTCACTATGTTGCCCAGGCTGATCTTAAACTCCTTGGCCTTGAGCAATCCTCCCTCCTCAGACTCTCAAAGTGCCAGGATTATAGGAATGAGCCACCACAGTTGGCCTCACTCATGTTCTTAAAATGCAGTATCTATTAATATATAGAGAGAAGGTGAAAAAGAAGAGAATTACAGTCAACATGCCTTTCAAATTCTGTCTAAAACCCAGCATTCTCCATCAAGTGCCAGTAATATGTATTTTATAAGTAATTTGGTGATATTTTATATGAAGAAAAATAAAGAAATTTACACCTTCAAATTCATACAAGTATTTATACAGTTACATATATATTAACATAGATAAATGAAGACTTTTGTTTTTCCATTAGAAGCACACTAACTTTGCTAATATCAAAATGCTAAACTTTACCATATTTTCCAGTTAATTCTGAGCACACTGAATTCATAGCTATCAAATATAAAATATTCCCTGGTTCTCTGGGATAAAGACAAATAAAATTCTCAAATTTTATGTGACCTTATAAGAAAGTATTAATATATGATATTCTTACATCTCTAAAAATACACATATTTTGTTTGATTGCATCTGAGACTTTGGTGCTTAAGTTTTCTGTGGACCTGGATAAGTTGAAGAATTAGCATAACTAATTGCCTGCTTGGGCAAATCCCTTGCATATTTTTAGTTTTTAATAAAACATGTTAGGCCGGGCGCGGTGGCTCACGCCTGTAATCCTAGCACTCTGGGAGGCCGAGGCGGGCGGATCGTTCTGAGCTCAGGAGTTCGAGACCAGCCTGAGCAAGAGCGAGACCCCGTCTCTACCAAAAATAGAAAGAAAATTAATTGGACAGCTAAAAATATATAGAGAAAAAATTAGCTGGGCATGGTGGCACATGCCTTGTAGTCCCAGCTACTCGGGAGGCTGAGACAGTAGGATTGCTCGAGCCCAGGAGTTTGAGGTTGCTGTGAGCTAGGCTGACGCCACGGCACTCGCCCCAGGCAAGAGAGTGAGACTCTGTCTCAAAAAAAAAAAAAAAAAAACATGTTAAAGTGTAAAATGTCAAAATCAAACTTCTAAGAGGAAAATTAGGGAATCCAAATATTGGTGCTAATTGACATATTCTACATAATTTAGATTCTAAATCCCAGCAATATTTATGTGTACTAAATGTTCCTGAATGTGAAAAGCCTGGAGCAACCTCTAGAAAGTGGTGAAATTTGAGGGAATACCTGTAAGTGCTGTGATAAAAAGGTGTGTAACTGCCAATGGAGTTACGTGCTTTTACAGCCTAAAGGGCCATAGGATGAGGCAACTCTGGCCTTAAACAGCCTAAGGGAGCTCTCACTGGCATGCATTTGTTAAATTCCCTTCAAGTGTCATGAAGTTCATTTCTCAAAACTTTTTCAGATTCTTCAGATTCACTCTGCATCTATAAAATGTAAATATTAAGTTTAGGTTACTCAGATAAGTGTATCTGTCTGACATAATGAGCCTTTTATTCCAAATGATAAAATAAATAATAGTATTTGTGTTAAAGATAGGCTGGAGGCAGAGGCACTTAAATACTAAAGGTAGGCTTCTAGATCCAGATAGTGGTTCACTGTCGTTTATTAAAATTTTTTCTTCCTTTATTTTTTCTCCCCCCTCCCCCCCCACCCCAAGAGAAAGGGTCTTACTCTATTGCCCAGACTGGAGTGCAGTGGCGCAACCATAGCTCACTGTAACCTCAAACTTCTGGGCTCAAGCAATTCTCCTGCCTTAGCCTCCCAAGTAGCTGAGACTAGAGGCATATGCCACCATGCTTAGCTAATTTTTTAAATTTTTTGTAGAGCCTAGGGTCTCACTATGTTGCCCAGACTGATCTCAAACTCCTGGCCTCAAGTGATCCTCCAGCCTCGGCCTCCCAAAGTGCTGGGATTACAGGTGCTTTGCCTTGTTTATTAAAATTTATGATGAGTAGTTAGAGCTCTGCTTCTTTAAGAGCTCAGCAAAGCAAACAAGCTATAAAAAAGGGCCTGGTCCTTCCACTCAAGAAAAGTGCCCTTTGTGGCATCTATCTGAGAGGAAAATAAGAAAATTCTTTTGAAAGTTTGTATGTGGCTATCCTTCAGAGTCTGCTGTGACAGCACATTCTTACTAAAGCATTTAAAACATAGTTAACTTAGCTAATGAAAGGTTTGCTCTTTCAGTCTTAACCCAAGTTCTGTCCCTCAAAACAGCCCAAATAAGTGTTAATAGTAATTTTTAAGATTACCACCTAAAATAAAGTCCAGTAGCTGTTTTTGTCTATCCATCCCTTCCTTCCTTCACATTGAAAGCACTTACTGAACACTCCATTAAGGAAACAGTGCTCCTGCTTTGAGTGCCTGCTAAATTCTGGGTGTACTTTGTATGTTACCTTATTTAATCCTTTGCTGTTAATTTGTGAGAAGACGGGTTAAGAGAGTCAGGCCACTCACCTTAGGTTACAGGGCAGCCTGACTCCAGCCTAAGCTCTTTTTTTTTATTTGAGACAGAGTCTTGTTCTGTTGCCTGGGCTAGAGTGCCATGGCGTCAGGCTAGCTCACAGCAACCTCAAACTCCTGGGCTCAAGCAATCCTCCTGCCTCAGCCTCCCGAGTAGCTGGGACTACAGGCATGCGCCACCATGCCTGGCTAATTTTTTCTATGTATTTTTAGTTGTCCAACGAATTCTTTCTATTTTTAGTAGAGATGGGGTCTTGCTTTTGCTCTGGCTGGTCTTGAACTCCTGACCTTGAGTGATCCTCCCGCCTTGGCCTCCCAGAGTGCTAGGATTACTGGCGTGAGCCACTGCACCCGGCCCAGCCTAAGCTCTTAACATTCTTCCCTCTGAAGGCAAAGGCTGCAGCTGAGGGAAGAGAATGTGGCACACGGAGCAAGTAGTGATTGTGCTGTAATTACATAATATATCCCTTTGACCCCAGGTCAGGTCAGAAGCAAGTTGTCTTATTTTCAGATTTATCTCTCATAATACCAGTGTCAAGTGTTAAGGAAAAGAAAGGATATAGGAAACAACAGTGATCTAGCACCTCATATATTTTTCTGGATTAAATTTAAGCCCGTTATCCGAAGTGAGGCACCACAAGATCGGAAGAATGGGCTCCACTTGTACTCGCCATCACATTGGTACTAACTGATGAACACTAGGGTGCTCACATGGCAGTAATACTTTCCAGGGATTAGGGGGGTAAACCCTCAACTGAAGGACACAGGGAGCATTGTAGAGGGGAAGGGCATGCCTCTAACCCTCGCTTGGGTGAGGCGAAGACATAAAATGTAACCGTAATGTTTGTACCCTCATAATACCCTGAAATAAAAATTTAAAAAAAAGATATTTCCTTTTTGCCACTTCAGTATGTTTAGCCAAAGATTGAAGATATTTGAACAGTAAGCATTCTCCTGTCTGTTTTCATGGCATTGACCAGAACCTTAGAGTGAGGAAATGTAGGAGAAAAAAAAAGGATCACAGCACAGAGAATCTAGCATAGGAATTACATAAATCATGTATTAAAATTTATTTCTTATGTGCCTTCCAAAATTATGGCCAAGATATGCATCAGTGTTAGTGGATAAGGTGGTTTAAGGAATTCAGTTATGCAATGGCTCAAAGAATTATAGCTTAAAATCACAGAACTGAAGGCATTTTTTTACTACTTTTATTGCAATAAAACATATAACATAAATTTGCCATTTTAACCACTTCACTGTACATTCAGTGGTATTAATTACATCCATAGTATTTTATAACCATCATCACTATCTATTTCTAAAACTTTGGTCACCCCAAATAGAATCTCTGTGTCCATTAAACACTGATAATATGTCCTTATTTTTATTCTCATTTTGTTCATACATTGTTTTCCTGATTTCCTTTAGTTCTTTGAGCATATTTAGGAAAGGTGATTTAAGCTGGGCGCGGTGGCTCACGCCTGTAATCCTAGCACTCTGACAGGCCAGAGGTGGGAGGATCGCTCAAGGTCAGGAGTTCAGGACCAGCCAGAGCAAGAGCAAGATACTCCCGCCCCCTTCGTCTCTACTAAAAAAAGAAAGAAAGAAAGAAAAAGAAAACAGAAAGAAATTAGCTGGAGAACTAAAAACACAAAGAAAAAATTAGCCGGGCATGGGGTGGTGCATGCCTGTAGTCCCAGCTACTCGGGAGGCTGAGGCAGAAGGATCCCTTGAGCCCAGGAGTTTGAGGTTGCTGTGAGCTAGGCCGATGCCACAGCACTCTAGCCCAGGCGACAGGGTGAGATTCTGTCTCTTAAAAGAAAAAAAAAAAGGAAAGGTGATTTAAATTCTTTGTCTGTTAAGTTCAATGTCTAGGCTTCCTCAGGGATGTTTTCTGTCAATTTGTTTTCTTCCCCAATTTGTTTTCTTCCTCTGAGTAGGCTTACGCTATACTGTTTCCTTGTATGCTTTTTTTTATATTATAATGTGGTAATTCTGGAAATCAACTTCTCCCACTTATTCAGGGTTGGCTATTCTTTTTTTTTTTTTTTTTTTTTTT
>RJWJ010011392.1:0-44414 GCA_004363605.1 Indri indri
TGAGGAAAAGAATACACACAAACACACATACATAGAAATGGAGAATATAAAAAGCATATAAGACAAAGCAAAATGTTAATAGTACCTGAATCTAGATGATGGGTATATGGAAGTTCTCTGTGCTATTTTTCAACTGTTTGGTACACTTAAATTACTTTAAAATTTTGAAGAAAAAAATAGTAGTAATTTAACATGAGAAAATCAGAAAAGAACTTACCTCAATATTTTCTTCCCCAAATTTCTCCACAGCTTTCTCTTCGGAAAGGCCACAAGCACCATATTCAAGAGGAGTAAATACAGTTGTTGGAACATTTTCGTAGTCGCACTGTTTAAAAATGCAAGTAAAGAGTTATAACTTAAAAAAAAAAAAGTATACTCAAAATTAAGTTCAAATTGAGAGAAGAAAGTAAACTAATAAATTTCTACACAGATCATGTGTAATCCTAATCCCAGATATTAATTAATGTACAACACAGAGAATTAGAGAAAAGTTTTAGAAGTTTGAAGTATGATAAGACTGATGATAAAAAAAGAGATTCATGTGGCTTCTCCATCCATCTACCAACTGATGTTACCAACAATCACACTTTGTCTCCCCTTAATAACTCTGCCAAAAACAATACTGGTGTACTCAATGCTGATAGTCTCATATTATCAGTGATAAAAATTAATAGACTTCTTTAGAACATCAACAGGTAATGCATATTAGGAGCCATAAAAGCATTTTATATTTCTGGCCCAATAATCCTATCTTTGGAAATCTATAGTAAGATTAGAGATAATATAACATATATAACAATATATAATATAACATTACTATAGTTATGTTATAATATATAATACTAATATAATAATAACTTAGTATACAGAAAAGGCTGCATGTATTAATTGAGCATTGCTGCAGTACTCAATAGTGGCATGCTGAAGGGGCCTTAAAATCCCAATGAGTGGGAAGTGGTTCTACAGGACATACCTTCCACGTAATACTACGCAGCCATTAAAACGAAACGAAGACCATGGGGGGAAAAAAAAGGTTAACACTTTTGACAGTATTTTTCAAAGCCTATGGTATGATGTTAATAGGTGTAGATGACAAAAGGGTTCTGGAGTCAAACAAAATTGTAAAAAGCTGGATTAAGCAAATAAACAGGATTCTCTACTATCAAATTTCTCAGAATCTTTAATATGTTCATGTGAACTATGAAAAAGTATATTATGCAAATGCCAAATGTGTTTGTAAATGCCATTTGGTTAAAACCTAGCAGTTACACTTGTACACAGAGGTGAACCTAAGTAACATTCTGCATTTAAAATATGAGAAATGCAATTCTCACTCTCTGAAACAAGGAAGTGAAATCTTTAAAATATGACCCCCACCCTGAAACAATTAATATATCCTTTTTCTCTAAAAAGACTGTAAATCCTTGGAATTCTGTAATATAAAATTAATGGCAGACATCCACTTATAGCCATAATGGTGTATCAGGGACCAGATTTACCCTTCTGCTTCAAACTAGAAAACCAGACAAATATGAGACAAAACTTTTTAGACATTCGCCAATAGGCAGCTTAGGCCCATGATCCCTGAGGGAAGGGAAACAAATGAGGTAAGCCCTAAGACTGTTCCAGCGTACTGCCCAGAGGCAGGTTCTAGGCCTCAGTGCAGGGAGAGGGGGCTCAAGTAGAGCTCAGTGGTCTTTCCCAGTTATGAAGACAGAGAGATCACAGCTCAGGAAAGCCAAGGTGGCTTGAAGCTGCAGGGCAGAATACCAAACAGGATGGAGTTGCCTGTACAAAGAGAGTTCTTGAGATTTTTCTCTTTTTTTGAGACAGAGTCTCGCTCTGTCACCCGGGTTAGAGTACTGTAGTGTCAGCCTAGCTCATAGCAACCTCAAACTCCTGGGTTCAAGCAGTCCTCCTGCCTCAGCCTCCCAAGTAGCTGGGACTACAGGCATGTGCCACCACGCCCAGCTAATTTTTTTCTATTTTTAGTAGAGAAGGGGTCTTGCTCTCGCTCAAGCTGGTCTTGAACTCCGGACCTTGAGCGATCCTCCCACCTCAGCCTCCCAGAGTGCCAGGATTACAGGTGTGAGCCACCAAAACCGGCCTGAGTTCTTCAGATTTACAGAGGTCCTCTTAAGATTATGGTTGAGATGCAGAAGGAATGTCCAAAGGAGATGAAAAGATCTAATGATTTGTTTTTTTTAAGGAATTCTGTGCTATAATGATTTCAAATTTACTTAGGTGCAATCTTTTCCATGTTTACTCTTTGGTTATTACTAGTATACAAAAATATCTCTAGGAAACCACAAAAGATATAAATTCAAGAACAAATTAAATGCATCTCAATCTTAAGCTACATTTCTAAATAGCTTTTCTTATATTCATTGTTATAATTGTTTAGTATCTGGTAAGACAAGATGTAACTCAAAGAGGTAGTGTTGTTAAATTTATTCCAAATAGTAGTATGAACCAACTGCTATTCCCTGAACAATCAATCTGGTATTCAAAATCTTTTTAGCCCCAACGTGTTAATTTCAAAATATAAGATTTTATTATGCTATAATCCAAAATAACCTGAAGTCACAAATAAATTTTGCTAGCATCATTCTGTCAGGTTTCAATTACTGTAACCAACTGAAATCAATCCACAATGATTTATACTCAAGGAAAATGGGTAGTGACAAAATTCTTTACAATTAATGTTTCCAGAATCCTTTTTAGAAGTTAAGCTACATTTATTCTTTTCTGGCCATCTAGTCCCATGAAAGATACTGAAGAATTTCAATTTCCTACATTGACTTTAAAAAAATCACCTTAAAACATCAATATGACATTTAACACATTCAAAAATCTAAGACGAAAAGACTTTTCAGCAAGGACAGGGTAACAAGGCCTGAAGAGTGGTTTAAACTGCTCTGCACATTGACACCATTACCTAAATCCCCAAATCCTTTTATAGACTAGTTGGGTGCCATAAAGATTTAGAAAATTACACTGGTGATAATAAAATTGATGGAAAATGCAATGGTTAAGAGTGCATGGAACATAATAGTGTAAAAACTTGATTAATCAAGCTCTTCTTACTCATAGTGCAATTCCAAGAATAACGATGTTTATACTAAAGTCACAAATGAACAGCAACTATAACAATGTCTTATTTGGAATACAGCTAATAAAATGCATCTAGGATGCCATCACCAAAATAACTAAATTATTTAAGACCTGAAAAATTTCCCAACTACCCCTAAATAGGGAACTGGGAGTATTATTAACAATGTCTAGTGGATGACAGCCTTAACACTCACCTTGACAGTGGAACCTGCATAAAGCCTCTGAGCCAGCAGTCTTCCTGCCTGGATTGCTACTGGGGTGAGCTCCAGCTTATCCTCCAATACATCGCCAATGGCATAGATATAAGGCACATTGGTCTGCTCTTCATCTGTGACCGGTATTTTTCCAGTCCTGTAAATTTACTCAGTTAAAAATCATAATCAATTACCCTATTAATAAAGTAGAACAAAATCCCCTTTCTCCGAAGGAAGCCCAAAACTGTGCCTCTAGCTGAAGGCAATGTTCTAACATATTAAAAACAAAACAAAATTGCTCAGAGGAACTAAAAAGCTTAGTGACAACTCTGGCTACTATTTTGAAAAATCAAAGAAACAGGAAAACTGTAACAAATAGAACGGAAGAACTGTAACATAGTGGCTAAGCTTGAGAACACTAAACTAGGAAGGAAGCAAGCAAGCAAGCAACAGGAAATATTAATGTGAATGGCACTGGAAAATGAGTTTTCTAAGCAGGAAAAGGGAACTCTCTAACTATTGTACTATGGTACAACGGTAAAAATTAACTTTAAGAATCTAACTATAGAATTGATCAATGCAGTAAATAACCAAAGTAGTATTCAATATGGCATAATAAACACTTTTTCTTACTTTTCATTTATCTTCACTCCCACAGTTTCTAAGCCAATTTTTCTTGTGCAAGGATCTCTTCCTATTGCCAGCAACACCTGACAAATTAATATATTAGTGAGTATTAACAAAATGGCTTTGTAGGAATTACTTAATCATATTTTTCTCTGCTTATTTAAACTAATCTAATTTCATTTTCCAGACGGGAATAAATAGTTCATTAAGAAAATAATGCAATAGTTTAAACAAATTAAAATCTTTATGGAAAAAAATCCTTTGAACATGATACAGCAGAAACCCTTTTCCATTTCTTATTAAGAGAAAGGAGTTAATAATTTCTTAACAAACCTATCCAAGTTCAAAGACAACGACAGCCTACCCTATGACTGAATTAAGTTATTTTTTAAGTGGTGGCTAGGGAGATGAAAGGGGAAGAACATGGGACAGAAATCCTGGCTCACTTAGAAATTTTGGTGCCATTTGTATAGCCGTTTGACAAACAATATTTTAAGTTACAGTGGAGAAAATCTGAAGCCATCTCTGTACAAAAATGATTTATAATATATCATAAGTTATTAAGACGTCTTAGAATGGGCATGGAAGCAGTACATTTTAGAAATACCTAACCAACGGTGGGGGAGGGGGGGCAAGGGCAACGTAACCTAAACATTTGTACCTCCATAATATGCAGAAATAAGAAAAGAAAAAAGAAATATCTAACCGTCATTGTGAGTACCAAATAAGCATCTTATTTGCTTTCTGATAAAGTACTGACCCAGGCCCACTCTTACCGTATTATATTCTCCTTCGACGGTTTCTGCACTATTGGTGGACTGAGCTACCACCCTGAGTCGGCCTGGTGTCCCCGCTTCGATTTGTTCAATCTATAAAAGTGATGAAGTTTTACCATGAAATAAAGACATTTATCAAGCAGGATAACTGTATCTTTCCCTTCTATGTGGTTAACTCAAAGTTAAAACATAAAATCTTGCTTGAAAAGTCTTTTATGACCCATCTCCGTCACTTTAACATCATTAGGATGACCGGAGTTTTTAATTTAATCCCCTTCTTTTTCACTGGTTAATGTTGTTTGCTAGAGAGGCTTTCTTTCATAGGTCTCAAACAATACAATTCGGAGAGAAAGTGGGAAAAGAAGAAAGCCAGAGAAAGCATACTACAACCCCTAAAATCAAACCAGTGACTTTCTCTTTTCCCCAGTCCTATCTTTCCATTCACCCAGAACCTATAATCCCATGGAGAGCTACTGTTGCCCAAATTCAGAGATTTTCTTTTGACAACAGATGATCAACATTCACTGACAACAAAGAATAGATATTGAAGTATTAAACAGGGCAATAATGACATAAGTCACAGCTAGAAAGCCTAAAAGTCATAGTGGGCTAGGAAATGTGCATGTTTATCATAACTAGGGGTTGTCCTTGGTTGCTAAAGATGTAGAAAGGAATGAGCAAGCTCTGATACTTGTGCTATGGCAAATGAGAATGAACACAAACCCACTACACAAAGATGCCAATAACAGCCTATAGACTGCATAACAGCAACTTAGAAACCCTATTACCTGGCAGCTTCCTAAGTATGTAGTTAACCTTTGTCTCTGAATAATAGCCAAATCCTGAGTTCCTGTAAAATATTTCCTAGGAGAAATCAAAATCACCTGCAATTTCTATTCTACCTTTAAAATACAATGACTCAGAGGTGAGGGTCATTTTATTTTTAACATCAATAAACAGTGAAGATTACCTTCTTGAATTCCCTTCTTTTATAGTTATACCTCTTTAAACATAGTGGAAAAGTCTTTCCTGTTTAATTTAAATTTAAATGTTCTAATCTTTGGAGAACAACTGAATTGGCCCACAGCTTATGATTTGTTTCAAAATGGTAAGCAAAGGTCCTCATTCCACCTCTATCATTACTCACTTTTGTGCTGCAGTTAGGCGTTTTCCATATTTAGAACAATTTTCCTCCCCACAGAGCCTTTTTGGACATACTATATTCTCTGTCCAAAATGCACTTTCTCCCCCCTCTGCACCGAAGGCTGCCTCCAATCAGTCACTTTATAAAACACAGGGGTTTAATGCCCAGCTATGAGAATCACATACTCTGGTGAAACCTATTTTACTAGGCAGAGTCCACCAGGTTTTTAAGAGGGTCCATAACTTCCCAAATGTTAAGATATTATACAGAAAGATATTTCTCTTCTATCAGTACATCATATACATACAGCTGTTTTCTTATTATAGCCCTAATGCAAACATAGCACATATACCCTTACTCCCTAAAAAACAGCTAGAGTAATCAAGTACTGATAATTCCCAGGAAATTTGCCACTTAATCTTCACAACAATATTACGAGATAGATTCACTTTAGGCTTACTCTCTGCCAGGTACTGTTCTAATTTCTTTACAAGTGTTGGCTAATGCAAACCTCACATGAATTGTGAGATAGATGCCATTATCAACCTTATTTTACGGAAGAAATTGAGGTTTGGAGAGGGTAAGTAACTCTCCTAAAGCCATATAGCAAGAAACTGGCAGAACAGTATTTGAATCCAGATCATTCTGACCCTAGAGCTCATGCTCTTATATATCAGCACTAAGAGATTCACAGTCATGCAAAGAACTCAAGTTAACCCATTAAGAAATTTTTAAAAATGGCCGAGCATGGTGGCTCACGCCTATAATCCTAGTACTCTGGGAGGCCGAGGCGGGAGGATCGTTTGAGCTCAGGAGTTCAAGACCAGCCTGAGCAAGAGTGAGACCTCGTCTCTACTAAAAATAGAAAGAAACCGTCTGGACAACTAAAAATATATAGAAAAAATTAGCCGGGCCTGGTGGCGCATGCTTGTAGTCCTAGCTACTTGGCAGGCTGAGGCAGAAGGATCGCGTAAGCCCAGGAGTTGGAGGTTGCTGTGAGCTAGGCTGACTCCATGGCACTCTAGCCCAGGCAACAGAGCGAGACACTATCTCAAAAAAATACACAAATAAAAAATAAATAAAAGAAATTTTAAAGAAATGACAGCTAAAATTCCTTAACTTTAAAAAAACAGTCCCTGCATTAAAGAAAATTATCTATTAGTCTGAGATATACTAGATATACTAAGTAATCGATTTTGTCAGACTTCTCTATCAAAACATTTGCAGTAATGTTAACAAGTCCCAGATATAACCTGGCATATTATTAGGTCTTTTTAAAAGAAGATTAAATTAGAAAGGCTAGCCGATGTAACAAAATGATATAATCCTTTCCAGGGAAGCCAGAATTACGTAGTTTGTGTGTTGACTGTCCTGTATGCCAAGGGGAAATGTCCTATTGGCAGGAGGGGAATAAGCCTAGTCTTAAACTCTTATTTAAATCTCTGGAGCATATGAAGAAACAAAGTATTAATAGACCAAAGATAATAAACAAACACATAAAGGTAAGCATTAAACAGAAGAGAACCAAAGGTTAAAAAAAAGTTGACAAAGGAAAAGAATATTAACCTATAAATTAAAAAAAAAAGCCCTTTAGGTGGTAGGCAAGTACAAGTTTATATACCAGTATACAACAGTTGAGGAATCACAGCATTCCTGACAGTTTACAATGCTGAAAAGGATGCTGCTACCATCAACACAACTCTCTTCTTGCCTTTTAACATTAGTATAGAATCAACAAACCTACAGGCAACCCTACTTACTTTGATTGGTACAAATTGTCTTATAAACTTGACACCATGTTCTTCCATGTGTTCACCAATTTTGTTGGCCATGTCCTGGTCAAATCCTCTAAGAAGAATGGACCGTACCATAACAGTGACATCTAAACCAATACCAGCAAGAAATCCAGCACATTCCAAAGCAACATAGGATGCTCCAACCACCAGGGTCTTACCCGGGCAGTAAGGTAAGGAGAAAAGATCATCACTGAAAAGATATTTCAAAAAAAGGGGGGGGGGGTGTGGAGAAAGAAGAGAAAATTGTACATAAGAATAATGACTAAATCAAAGTAAATATTTTTACTTTCATAAGAATAAGATACTTTAAGATTATAAACATTCATCTAGCTACACACATAACAAATGAGTTTTCATAAGGTCCTAGATACTCTCCCTTTCTTGTAACTCATTCACTTTAGACTACTCTCTGCCAGGTACTCAGTTGCCACTCAGTTGCTTTGGGAGTAGCTCCAGCTACCCATGGCTTAACACAGCAAACCATGTAACTTCTGATATTAGGCCAACTCATAGTCACATAAAATTATTGTAAACTGTTTGGAATAAATCAGACATTTGCAAACCCAAACCTCTACACTCAATCCACCAGTCAGCTCTCTCCGAGGCGAAAACCCTGTTATTTCTCAGCTGAAACATCAATTATTCACAGTGGGGAGAAGGGTGGGGAAAAAATTTTCAGTATCTTGTTTTTGTGATATAAAAACCAACTATAAAAAGTAAAACCTGACAAAAATCTTCTGGTTGAGTTAGGAATACACAAGACATAGATCGTAAAAGCACTGTTAGAAAATGAGTTTTTAAAAATACACGACAGCCTGCTATGGTCTGAATGTTTGTGCCTCCAAAATTCTTATGTTGAAATCTTAGACCAAGGTGATGGTATTAAGAGATAGAGCCTTTGGGAGGCTGGTCCGACGGTAGTGAGTTATCAGAACTTATTAATATTAGTGTCACTAAAGTTGGTATACAACCCCCACTGTTAAATTTGACTGGCTTAAAAAAAAAAAAACATACATATATATATATAAATTTAAGTACATATTTATATATATTAGTGATATTAACAATTCTGTGTGGTAAGATGATCAATGCTTGCAGTTTTCAATTTTTTAAATGTTCTTGTTTAAAATAATTTTTACTTTTTCTCAAACCCCTGTCCCCACCCAGAGAGAGCAAAATGTGGCAAAGAACTCCGAAGTCCAAGAAATGGAGTAAGTGGGTTTGAATAAAAAGCAAAAGCAAAATCCTCAATGGGTTTTCTTTCCTCCCCCACTTTTTTCCCTTACCTGCTGATGCAGTATTCTTTGTCGCCAGGGATGCCCAAGTAACGTGGCCTTTCACCAGTGGCAATAAGAAATCTCTCTGCTGAATAAATTTTTTCTTTGCCTTTATTGTTTGTTGCCTACAAAGGAACCAATATGAAAACTTTAGTAAGTAATTATCCCTTAAAATTGTAAACTTTATAGTTAACAAAGGCCATTTACCACACATTGTCTTATTTGATCTTCATAATTTGATAATATGGTAAGAGATATTAAGGCTGAGTAGCAAACAAGCTTGCTCAAGGTCACAATGCTATTAGGTAGCAGAGCCAGGCCTCAAATCCAGGTAATCTGGTCCAGAACTCCTACATTTTACCACATTCCCACAGAAGACCCCATAAGAAGGTATGATGGCAAAAATCACCAAACTGGGTAGTCCGGGTCACAGTGGCTATTACTTTTATTATAATACTTTTAATACTTAGATACTTTCCAATGAAAGCTTTAAAAAAAAAAAAAGCTACTCTGGATGTCACAATTACCTTAATCCTATGAGGACCAATAAATTGTCCATAGGCATTCTCATAGACCACCTTTTTCTCCCGCAGAGCAACTCGGTAGCCCCAGTTCAGAGAGCCAATGTGATTCTGTACAGCTTCTGTCATTTTTTCCCAATCATGTTTAACTGCATAAGAAAATAAGACAAAATATTTAGCTTTTCAACTTCTGGCAAAGATCACTTCTCAATAACTACTCACATGAAACACAAAGAGCAGAGCCTTTAGTCTGAAAGGACAAGTCCTTTATTTTGAACATACACACTACTTTTCATCTTCAAATATTTTTTTCCCTTTTAGAAGACTACCATACAATTAAATAAAGCAAGGCTTCCTGGCAATTCTCAAGACTAAAATAACTTTACACAAATTTTTATTTTCTTTATCTAGAAATAAACTGGAATTTTACTTTGGATTGTAAGTACTGATTGCCGGGGTATATAAGGTTTAGGATTCTGTATTTGTAACAACAACAAAAAAAATCCAAGAGATTCTGATGTAGCCAGGTCTGGAGTTTATAAACTGGTTAGGTGCTTATGCCAGGAGCTGGCAAACTGTTAACACCATGAGCCAAATCTAGCCTATCACCTTTTTGTAAATCAAGTTTTACTGAAATGCAGCCATGCTCATTTATTTCCATATTGTCTAGGGTTGCTTTCACACTACAATGGCAGAGTTGAGCAGCTACTACAGAGATCATATAGCCCAAGAAGCCTAAGGTATTTATTATGTGGACTTTTACAGGAAAAGTTCACTGACTCCTCATTTATACAGGGAATTTTAAGAGTCTATCTTATTTCTCCCCAAACTTTCATCAAAGAGAAAAATATTTTTGATTCTATCATAATTAAATTAATCATTTAATTAATGAATCCTTAGGGCCCACTAAAGTATTACTAAATTCCAAAATTTAATGAATAAAAATCAATCTTGTCATTCAATAACTTATCAATGACTGGGAAAAAAATAGAACATGGGTAAATATGCTCTGGTGGGAGGCAGAAGGCAGGTCCTAGAGAAGTTGTGGTTTGGAAGGAAGAAGAAAATCAATATATACTGAAAGCCTCTCTCACGGAAATGAGGATATCTGAGTCTCCAACTCAGTGGTTAAGTAGCCTGGCCATATTGTAAGTGGTGGAAGGTAAGGTCTATGACACCTAATTGGCCAGGCCAGCCTCTGGAAATGGGAATGACAGCACCAAAATCAGCTTGTGGCCTCCTAGAGAACAGATCATGAATTTTAATTCATACGATGATAAAATGTTAGAACTAGAGCAAACACTAAGAGATTAGTTCAATTAAAAAAAAAAGTAGCTGCAGAGGCCACTGTGGTTATGGCGGCAGGAGGACGAGGTGCCTGGGGGTGGGGAAGGCTACAGGGAGCCTGGACCAGCCGGCCTGTCTGGCAGCTGTCTACCACACCACCGCTATAAGAAGAAAAGGGAGGACCCGCTGTTTCTCTACCAGGAATGGGACATATCTCACCCACGTGTGCCAATCATCTAACTGCAATAATTACCAACACTTTACCAAATTTCTTTTTATATCCCTCTTTCTTGTAAGGGTCTGAAGAAATAGATGTGACTCCAACTTAAAAAAACTTTAAAAGTAACTGATTTTCAAAGATTCCAGACTTGAAATAAGTACTGTTATTTTTAAATGGGAAAAAGCAGTAACAACAAAGGAAGCATGACTAGTTTGAGCAGGAGCAAAAGTCTTCAAGCATGCATTTGTCTTATTTTTATATTTAATAAACTGTTAATTAAAACTCCAAAAAAGCCACAGAACAGTTTACTCTGGTTACTGGCTGGAATATTTTCCCTCAAATGCTCCACGCCCTATAAATCTCAAATCTATAGGGGCTGGAGTTTCACTCTTCAAGGACAGAGTGAAGTATGTTATTAATTAGTCATGAAGCTGTGCTAAGCTTCACTTTATTCTTCTACCAGATAGTGCAATCTACTTTCTAAAGTTAACAATTGCCTCTTCAACTTGTCTAGGCTTTCTAGTATACTCTAAATATTTTTAATCCAACGAAGTCTAATCACCGCCTCCTCAATAAACAATCATCACTCCCCACAAATATCAGACCATGAAACAGACTTCTTTGAAAGGAGAGACAAATGCCACAGCTTCAAAAGAAAACAAATGCAATTAATACTTTCTTACAAATTACAAATGTATGATTTCTTAAAAAAACTATGTAAGAACTTATTTGAAAAAAATCTAGTTTTCTCTTATAGAAATACCATACTCCAAGCACAGTATCTATTGTTATTATAGTAACTACCTGACAAAGGATAACTACAGTGATTTTATTCATAAAAAATGTAAAGAATAAAAACAACTTCCAGGGTATTTGCTAGCCTCGTAAAAATGAAAAGTACATTCCCAGACCACAACTCAAACCTCCAAAGCACAAACAGAAGAGTAGTTTTCCCTCACATACCTGTCTCCTCGACTTCCCATCCATAGTTTCTGGAGTCTCGTAAGGCTTGCCCTAACAAAGCTGCTTGGTGCATCAGTTTTTTAGGTATGCAGCCCACATTCACACATGTTCCTCCAAGACCTGCAACAACATTGAGCAATCAGTTTATAGACTGCTTTACAAGGCTTCAAAGAAAAAGTTCAATGATTATTACAATTCTATGAGCATCATAATTCATCTGCTAAATGGGGCCAATACCATTTATATAATTTATTTCTAAGTCTCGTGATGTTTCTAAGTTCAGAGAGCTTTATTTACCAACATAGTAATTCATCCTAAAACAAAACAAAAAGAGGGGCAGATTCCCACAATTTCCATATACTTCAAAGACTCAAAATTAATTGATTATTGATAAAGATGCCAGAAATCGAAATTTTACTATGTGCATAACCCTACAGAGATGGCCCCCAACTTAACAATGGTTTTACCTGTAATTTTTCAACTTTACAATAATACCCATACAACCATTCTGTGTTTCACTTCAGTATAGTATTCAATAAATTACATGAGATATTTGATACTTTATTATAAAATAGGCTTTGTGCTAGATGATTTTTCCCAACTATAGGTTAATGTAAAAGTGTTCTAGCATGTTTAAGGCAGGCTAGGCTAAGCTAAGATGTCTGGTAAATTAGGTGTATTAAATGCATCTTTTTTTTTTCAGAGACACAGTCTCACTGTGTTGCCCAGGATAGAGTACAGTGGCCTGATCATAGCTCACTGTAACCTCAAGGAATCCTCCTGAGTCTCCCAAGTAGCTAGGACTACAGGCATGTATGTACCACCAGGCCTGGCTAATTTTTTAATTTTTTTGTAGAGACAGGGTCTCACCATGTTGTCCAGGCTGGTCTTGAACTCTTGGCCTCAAGTGATCATCCTGCCTCAGTCTTCCAAAACACTGGGATTACAAGCATGAGCCACTACGCTCATCCTTAAATGCATTTTCAACTTACAATATTTTCAGCTTATGCTGGCTTTATCAGTACATAACTCGCACCATAAGTTGAGAAGCATCTATACTTGCCACTGAATCTATGCACAAACTACCTGATGAGTTCAGTGGATCTAAAACTACATTTAAAATTTAACGTATATATTCATTTTCTAAAGGAGGTAGCCTATAGCTTTTGCTTAATTCTAATAGACTCTCAAGGACTCGTGACTCCCCTCATCCCCTAAAAAAAAGGTTTAGCAGCCCTAAGCTTAAAGAATACGGTAAATAGCTTGTTTTCATTAAAACAAAATGCAGACAAGTGGGGAGGTGGCTGAAATGACATGACTAAGAATGAGAGATGGCAGTGGACTGCACAGCTCAAAGGTAAGTCCTCTGAGCAGAATGCTATCAGAGTGCCACTATGGTGTGTAAGCTCCACAGGGCAGAGGGTATATACCTAGCACCAAGAATAGTGCCTGATGCAGAGTTGACACTTATCGAATATGTGCTAAATGGATGAGTCAGAAATTGTGACACCACCTAATCTGGACTTCCTGCTTCTTGCCTCCTAATGCAAGCAGCCAAGCAATCCTTTAAAAATTTACATATCACATCATTTCCCTACCTTAAATTCCTCAAAGGCTTTCTGCTGTATGCTTTGATTACTACAAATTCCTCATCGTGACCTACAAGGCCCTGTAGAGTCTGATACCTGCGTTCCTCTCCAGTCTTCCCTCAGACTACCACTTCTAACTCCTCTACCCATGCCACAACCAAGCAGGACTCTGACCTACCTCAGGGTCTTTGTATGTACTATTCTCTGAGCAAGACAGAATAAAGCTGCCTGGAAGGTTCTGCCTTACCTTTCAGGGTAGTTAGCTCATCCCCATTCTTTAGGCCTCTTCTACATGCCACCTTCTTCAGAAGCCTTTCCTGATAATCTTCTCAAAGTTAAACTCTCTCTTTTACCTAGTTCTCTCTATCTATCCCACTATATAATTTTTTTCAGTACTACTTATCACAATTCATAACGTTCTTTTGTCCCTCCCTAGAATATAAGCGCTGTAAGGGCAGGAACTCTGTGTGTACCATGTTCGCTACTATATCCCCATGGCCTGGTTCATAGTAAGTGTTCAATAAACATTTGCCAAATAAATGAATAATAAACATATAATTCACCAAGACTCAGAAGCAGCAGGGGTATCCATTAAGGTATGTGATTCCAATTATTGCTAAATATACGAGGCAGATTTAAAACAGACATCCACAGACGAGAAGTTTAAATTTTCAGTTATTAAGCCTCTAAATACACTAGATTACTCAAATATTTACCTTTATATCATAGCTTGTTGATAAGATTTTTACTACCTTGACTCTGTGCCAAAGGACCTATATTTTCAGCATTTAACTTGAGTCCACCTTAATTAAGTTCAAATGAAAGAGATATATGTTATGTTCTGTTTAATTTTATCAGGTTTTAGGAGCCACTTAGATCAGTGCCAGGGAAAAATGTGCTTCTGCAAAATCACTTCTAGAATTACGGTAGAAGCTTACCCCATCTAGTTCCAAGAGGGGTGGGAGTGACGAAATCCAGGACCATCACCTTCTTGTCATATTTGGCTGCCTCCTGAAAAATAAAATTACTAAAATGAGTTGGAAAAGTTAACATAATAGACTGGAAATGGGCTGCTGAAATCCACACCGTTGTTATTAAACTATAATGCCTATAACATAACTAGTTATTAACATCTGGGAATTTCATATACCATGATTATTAGTTCAACTCCAAGATAAAAATTAAAAGAGATTCAGACAGTTATAAGGGTAGATTTGAAAGTTATGCAGGTTATAGTTGTAAAATTGTTAGAATCAGCTGGAAACCTTAGAATTTTTTTGTATAATTCCACTTAAACAATAACAGATTAAGCAATAATCTGAAAAAAAGTGGCCATTTCCAAGCAAGTGCTAAGTAGCCAGTCTACTGATAGTCTACAGCCCTTGACTTAACCTGTGTCCTGTAAGGTAATATTTTTTAAAGCATTTCAAAGTTTTATCTAATTTGGTTTCTGTGGCAGAATACTGGAGACATTTTTCTTCTGAAATTGTCAGATTTCCTAAAATTTTCACATGAGTAGCCCATGAAAAAGTTGATGGTACCTATGAGGTTTTCAAATCCATTTTTAGGAACATGAGGAAAAATAGTCAGAAATTTATTTTGCAGAATATCTTTTATCTATCTCAGAACAAGCTTTGCATACTGGCAACTAGGTCTCCAAAGATTATTTGAAAGAACTGAGTCTATGTGTCCTTCAAATACACCACCACTACAGTAAAATTTATCAGGTATTATTCCTGAATCACTTCCAGCAAAACACTGCTTCATGCTAGACATTGGCCTGCTCTTAATTTAGGCAGCTTCATTTGAATCTACCTTTACTGAGTCACCACAAGCTACACCTTAGGGGAGTATAATAACCACTTGTCTTTTAAATGAACCAGTCAGGCAAGGTGGCTCACACGCCTACAATCCTAGCACTCTGGGAGGCCAAGACAGGAGAAGTGCTTGAGAGCTCAGGAGTTTGAGACCAGCCTGAACAAGAGCAAGACTTTACCTCTATTAAAAATAGAAAAAATTAGCTGGGCAAGGTGGTGCACACCTGTAGTCCCAGCTACCCAGGAGGCTGAGGCAGGAGGATCACTTAAGCCCAGGAGTGTGAGGTTGCAGTGAGCTACGATGACGCCACTGCACTCTACCTAGGGTGACAGAGTGAGATTGTCTCAAAAAAAAAAAAAAAAAAAAAAACCCGAACAAAAAAAAAACCTGTTGGGTAGGGATAACAGGCCCAAGGGCTCCTCACATGGGAAATGTATCTTGATTCAGGATCAGGAGCCTCACTCCCAATCTTCCTTATTTATATATTCTTTTCCCAATCACCCCTGGGCCACAGAGTTGGTGGTTATTCTCTTAGATCACCCCATATACACGGAAAGCAAATCGCTTTTAATAAATAAGTTTAACAAATCCAACTGCTCTTTCTTTCTTTCTAGCAGGGAGGAGGGGTTGTGAATAGGGAAATCATCAAGTGAAAAAACAAACATTAATATTTATAAAGAATAAGACATGTATCTGTTTAATTTCAAACCATTTCCATACAACATCCTTATAATCTTTGAAGTCAAAAAAACTTAAAATGAATAAAAATGTGTCCCAAAATACAGAGCCCTGTACTTTAATATAAAAAAATATATTTCAATTTAGAAAAATGATTTATGAAGTATCCCTTAATATGTCCATGTCCTGCCCAAATTAATGTGCAAAATGTCACAAGAGTAGATCAAAAAAACTCCACAGAGAACACAGAGAACTCTGCTAGGAATGTTAATATTGTAACCATAAACCAGATAACAAACAACCCAAGGAACCTTGCCTTAGCAGCTGCCAGTCCTCCTGAGCCGCCTCCAATGATGACAAGGTCATAGTCATAGGACTCAGGAAGGTCCTCAGAGTCATTCATTTTCAGTAGCTTTTGAAGTCTGCCCTCCTGGTAAGCCTAAAGAAAAATAATAGAAGGGAAAATAATTTAACTTAAAATGTGCAGTGTCCAAAAAGCTTTGTAAGAAACCCTTTCTTTAAAGAAAAACCAAAGAAATTTGCAAAGGAAAAATTATTGTTTTGATTCATATTACAGCATACAAATGGAAATACTCAACCTTTCTTCAGGTGGTTGCTTTCTTTTAGGTTATTATCCCTGAGGACTGTTTCCTAATGCTTTTCACATCACCATTAACTACTTTGAAGCCTTCATATGGTACTTCTGCACAAGTAAGGTCCTGACAGCCCAAAAAAACCAATCAAGTGTAATCATCACCTCTTTTTTCTATAATTTTTAAGCTAGCTTCTAAATTAAGTTTCAAAAAACATTTGTACTGTATGTTTTTAACAGAAGCATCCACATAGTTCGACAATCATCTTTACTTTCTAAACAAAGGTAAAATGGAAGGGTTAAGGACTCAGACTAAAATAAGGGCCTGTTAAATATAGTCACTGCTAATAATCTCTATATAACAATTTTTAAAACCACAATGAGCTATCACCTTACCCCAGTTAGAATGGCTTTTATTAAAAAGTCCAAAGACAACAGATGCTGGCATGGATGCACAGAGAAAGGAATGCTTATACACTGCTGGTGGGACTGAAAATTATTAATAGTGCAACCTCTACAGAAAACAGTTTGGAGATTCCTCAAAGAACTAAAAGCAGACCTACCATTCCATCCAGCAATCCCACTACTGGGTATTTACCCAAAGGAAAAGATGTCATTTTATCAAAAAGACACCTGCACTCAAATGTTTATTACAGCACAATTCGCAATAGCAAAGATGTGGAATCAACCCAAATGCCCATCAATTCATGAGAGGATTAATAAAATGTGGTATGTGTCTACCATGGAGTACTACTCGGCCACAAAAAAAGATAAATTAATACCTTTTATAACAATCTGGATGGAAGTGGAGACCATTCTCCTATGTAAAGTATCTCAAGAATGGAAAAACCAACACCACATGCACTCGCTCTTAAACTGAAACTAACCAATAAGCACACATGTGCACAAAGAGAAGTAAAATTCAGTGGAAATCAACTGGGGAAAGAGAGAGGAGGGGGAGGGGCAAAAGCCTACCTAATGGGACAATGAACACTATTTGGGTGACGGGCACACCGATAGCCAGGACTCGAAGCATTACAAAAGCAACCCACGTAACCTAAAATATTTGTACCCCCTTAATATTTTGCAATTAAAAAAAAAATCAGCCAAATATTTAAGACTTTTCTACAGTGTTTAGCTGAAGCATAAAATCTAGAAATTCGAAACACAATTGTTAATTGGCACTGACCTGCATGAAAAATTGAATGTAAAAGTTGCTACTTCTGTAAGGTATTTTATATAAGCATGACTGCTCATTCCTTTAATCTGCATATGCATGAAGTCTCCTAAATTTAGTATTTAGTTTCCACAGACTTAGCATGTAACAGACTTTGTAACTTCGGTGTTAGACTCTCTATTTTAAAAATCCTTTCATTCCACCAGTTTTTATATGTATTAGTTATATTGGTTTAGAACACTGGTTGGGTGATATATTTAATACTACCTTTTATTAAAATGAAAATCTGTGCTAATAAGACACGATTGGAAAAGTTGTTCACAAGCATAATAAAATGATTTTAAAAAATCAAATCTTAACCTTAATAACCAAAAAAGCCCCAAACTTACCAGCCCAGACTGCATATTTCTCTCCTGCCTACCATCGGATGTAGGGGGTGGAAGGCAGGGCTTGGGGCCAGCAGAAGAACAGGGTGCTTGGGCTGCGGAAGGAGGTGCGGTGGAGGAATGTGGAAGAGGAGGTGCAGCGCGGTAACTGCCCCTGGGCAGCGTGGCGGGCACACATGGTGGCACGGGGACTGAAGGGAGAACACCTGGAAACCGGCAACGGTGGGGACAAGACAGCACCACCCTCACAGTCTGCACGAGAGGTCTAATGTGGGAGGCTGGTAACCACAGCCAGTATTCAGCAACTGGCATTATGGCCAAGGCTCCTCCTTCAATACAAGGCACTGTGGGGGAAAAACAATTTGGTAATAATAGCTATTCAGATCAAAGGATCAACATAAGCTTCAGATAACTAGTGTTTCTCCCTAGATGGTCTCACAAAGCATGAGGCTGACTTGCTGGTTTAAAAAAGGTAACTAATGCTGCTAGATGTTCTGTTGAAAAACTAACATGAAACCTAATTTTTTAATCTCAACCTCATTTTACCTGTATGAAGTTAGCACCGATGGCAACGGAACACAGTAACTGCCTGTCTAAATGAAAACCACCAGTTCTTAAAACCTACCTCCCCCAACATACCTATTGGAACAAATCAAAGAAAATGTATCCTCATGCTGAAAAGCACATACTCCCCCCTCCACCAATGTTTACAATCTGTTCTTTACTGAAGTTCTGTATCTAACCTGGGTTCTTATGGTTCAAGCTTAAAGTCAAATTTTAGCAATCAAGTGCAGAGATTTTTACAAAGAAAGCTCTGGGTGAGCCTGAACATAGTTAACTCTATAAGGTAAAATCAGAAAGACACAGGTAATTGAAGCATTCAGTTGACCCTAGAGCTAAATACTATTTTAAATTTCAATTCAAGTTAAAATTAAAGGTGCTGTCATTCTCAGCACACATGAGTAGTATTGAGAGACAGTAGAAGACAGCTCCTCCAGACAGTGTAAGAAGGAGACAATAGAAGACAGCTGCTCCAGACAGCATAAGGAGCAGACATGGGTTAATGGGAGACAGAACAATGCCTCTATCTCCTCTAATTACAATTGCTAGGAATAATGGCTGCTGACTTGGTGGATGATACAGGACCCCTCTAGTCTCAGGGCCTCTTTACAATCTTCAATTTTTTAGGACTTCGAAGAGCTTTTTTGTTAATGTGGGTTTTACCTACTAATATTTACTACATTACAAATTGAAACTAAGAAAAAAATTTAAAATGTTTATTAATAAATTTAAAAAGAATGCACCCATTACATGTTGACATGAACATTTTTATAGAAATATTTTTTGAAAAGTTAAAAAGAGTGGCATTGTTTTATATCTTTGCAATTCTCTTTAATGTCTGGCTTAACAAAAGATATAACTCTTTGTGCCATGGTCTTAGTGTGTTGGAAAAAAAAAAAAAGATAGCTCTTATCTGTTTCTCCATGCACTCTTGCAACATCACCTGTCACATAACCTCTGGAAAACCCCATGGTAGACACCCAAGAGAATTAGAGTGAAAAGGGCAAATAGCATCTTAGCATTATAAAAATAATTTTGACCTCAAAGTACCCCTGAAAGAACTTCAGGGGCCCCCAGAGGAACAAAGACATACTTTGAGAACCACTGCTGTAGGATATAATTGTAGATACACACCTCACCTTCAGGTTTTTGTTACTTGCTGGCCAGACTTACACATTGGATAGTCTTCCTTTTCTTCCATCTGCCCCTCACAAGCCTGTCCCCCCACCCCACTCCTAGTAAAACACTGCTCCAGACTCCTGCAAAGAGGCACAATACAGAAGCAATTCGGCAGTGGCAGAGTTCTTTAAAATTAGAATAAGCAATCCTGATTTTGTAATAACACTTAGCTTGAAACACATTGTACAACTGTACAAAGTACTTTCTTTATATTATTTTATAAGCCTTTTTCTATTTTTGAAAGCTTTTTACTTTTAAAAACTTTTCTGTTGAAAACTCTAACACACATCAGCCTAGGCCTACACAGGGTCAGGATCATCAATATCACTCTTCCATCTTCGCAACTTATCCCACTCGAAGGTCTTTAGGGGCAATAACGTGCATGGAGTGGGCCAGGCATGATGGTACATGTCTGTAGTCCCAGCTACTTGGGAGGCCGAGGCAGGAGGATCGCCTGAGCCTAGGAATTTGAGGTTGCAGGGAGCTATGATTGTACCACTGCACTCCAGACTGGGCAAAAGAGCAAGACCCTGTCTCCATGCATGGAGCTGCCACTGCCTATGATAACAATGCCTTCTTCTGGAGTATCTCCTAAAGGACCTGAGGCTCTTCTTAAGAGGTGTCAACTCTTTTTAGAAAAATGCCCTATAACTTTAGGAGGGCTACCAACTCAGTAGGTGATTAAAAATGTTTCAGCTCCATTATAATCTTATGGGACCACTGCCATATATGCGGTCCATGACCTCATGTGTCGCGTGGCTGACCTTATTTGGTGCATGACTATATTCTGGTAAATAACTTATGACAAAGAGATTACATTTCAAGTTCCTCCTCCCAGGAGCCTTCCCTTACCAGCCCCTTTCTGAGGTAGCACACCTCAACCACTATCCAAGCAATTTTTCTTCACAGCAATCATCATTAACAAGAATACTGTTATGTCTTTCTCCGTGATAGGCTGAAAAATAGTTCCTCCCAATGTCAAAGTCTGAATTCTTAGAACTAGTGACTATGTTACCTGTAAAAGAGACTTTGGAGAAGTGATTAAGGTTCTAGAGATAGATTTTCCAGGATTATGTAAGTAGGTCCAATGTAATCACAAGTGTCCTTAGAGGAGGGAGGTAGAGGGAGACTTGATTCCAGTAGTAGAAGATGTAACGACAAAAGCAAGAGGTTGCACTGCCAGCTTTGAAAATGGAGGAAGGGACTTTGAGTCAAGGAATGCAGGTGGCCTCCAGAAGCTGAAAAAAGCAAGGAGAATAAATAGGTTCTCCCTTGGAGCTTCCAGAAGGAACCAGACCTGCTGATAGCCTTGATTTTAGCCCAGGGAGACAAATTTTAATTGGATGTCCAATGTCCAGAACTGTAAAATAATTGTATAAAGCTGCCAAATGGTAATTTGTTACAGCAGTAATAGGATATCAATTCGTATATTTCAGCAGCACTAAAATATAAATTCCATGAGAGATGGGTGATTTTCTACCCATCACTTTTTCCCCAGTGCCTAGAGTAGTGACTGGGACAATGGATATTCAAGCAGTTGTTGAGTAAATTAACAATATGCCAATTCTAATCACTTGGCAATAGATTCTCCAGGAGAATGGCAAGGTCTAAAAACTATGAATGAGGAAGAACTTACGTCTACACTCAAAGGGAAGTGAATGAATCATTACAAGAGATGTTACCATGAAAGGAGGTGGCACCATGGAATTTGCTGACCCTGATCTAGAGAGTGGAATACTAACATGAGTGTCTACAATGAGACAGACACTATGCTGGATGTTTTATATACATTATCTCATTTAACTCCCACAATAAAGTCTTCCAAGCAGATGTCATTCCCATTTCATATAAAAGATAAGAGAGGCCCTTAGAGATTAAGAAATCCCAAGAGCCAAGAATTGAAACCAGGTCTATATGATTATAAATCTCTTCTTTTCCCATTATACCATATCCAGTAATTGATATTTCAAAGTACTTGTCACAAACATTTCATACTTTAATCTTTACTGTAAACTTGATAGGTACTATTCCCACTTGGTAGATCAAAATTCTGAAGTTTACAGGTTATATAATTTACCCAAAGTGCATAACTAGAATGTTACAGAATCAGGATATGATCCCAGGTGCTTTATCAGAAAGCATTTTTATTATTCAATAAAGTTTTTACAAAAAAAAAAATCTATAATATTCTCCTAAAGTTCAGTTTATTAGACCTGCAAAATTAAGGTACTTCATTAGTGGGAAACCAGATTTCCAGTGTGGTTCTTAATCTCTATAACTGAATTTTTATCTCCTTTTTTCTTCAAGGTAAGCAGTCGTTTTAATTTCAAAATTTCAAACTGATAGGGTAACCTGTGTGTCATGACAAGCGGTAAAAACAGAAAACAAGTGGTCAACTTGATTTGTATTTTAACCGCTATGAACTTTAGAGAAGACCTCAAAAATCACCTCTCCCAAAACCTCCACATTCTCTATTAATGCTTTTAAAGTTATCACTGTCAAGACACTCCAAGTAAAGACATGAGGCATTCCATAGAACAATCTGTCAGTAAAGAACTGAGGTGGGATCTTTTTGCTACCAGTAAGAGTACCTTTTGTTCTCACAGACTATCTCGACAAAACCCAAGGAACTTGGTTGGTAGAAACATGCTAAAGCAAGGATCAGTGAGGCCAAATGATGCCTCCATGACGGCTAAATCACAGGGAAGTCACTGGGAAGGATTAGCACTCCTTCATGTGAGAAGGGAAAGGAATGGCTAGTTTAGAAAATAACTGGCTGTTTCACGAGAAAGTTCTGTTTTTACTAAAAACTCCACTATATTATTGAAGACTCTTTTCCACACACAAATACAATCCTTCCTCTCAATTTTGGTATCATTTGTTTAGTCTTTGGATTTCCCTTCCCTGTACACTACACTTAGTAGGAAAGCTTGTTACTGTTATGCGTACACGCATCTACTTGGCAAAGTACTGTTTAATGGCAAAATTCTGCAACTACCAAAGAGTAAGCTCCTAGAGATATCAGAAGAAGCTTATGGTCATGTTTACTGCATCTTCTTAAAGTTGTTTCTTTAATGAGCCAAATTTTTGGCAGTAAACTCCAAATAAGGTTGTAAGTTATAGTCTTAAAACAACTGCAAAACAAAAAGAAAAAAAGCCTTGATGGTTTTATAGTAAGTGAAGAACATTTGGATAAACCATATTTTAGTTTAAAAAAGGACTATTTGCAGGCATTTGAAGTTCTACTAAGAAATGCAAAATTGAACCGGGACAAATATTCAAAACTGTTACATGATGAGAGATTGCTGATTCTGAAGGACACTCTGCGTACTGGCAGAGAACACAAAGGGAAATTAGGGGCCAGAGAAGATATGAACTAACTAGATAAAGCCTACAACTGAATTTTGTTTGAAGTAGCTGGACAAAAATATCTTCTACCTCTGAGAATACTAATAGATGAAGTCATGCAATTCTTCCCCAGCTTAACATTCAAACGGAACAGTTTTTCCATAAATCTGATGGTCCCTTCAAGCCGTTAACTTCTCACAATTCCATGTCTGACCTTACTATTCTCCTGCCTAGAATGCTTTTTCCCATCTTTCGGCCCTTAGTTGATGCCTCCACTACTACAGCAGACGATCTGAGTCTGATCACAGGGGAAATTATTTAGAATATGAAAACCCACTCATAAATCTTACTGAGTCCTCTTTGCAATGAAAAATATTTTTAATGGTCAAAATGTTACATGTTTACTGCCTTACAAATAGTTTTTCTTAAATTTTTTCACCCACTCTTCCCCCAACCTGCTTAGGGAGCCCCTTATGGGATTCTCTTGGTTCCCTGTGACAAAGCAATGCAGTATCACAGAGAATCGTAACTGATTTGGGTAAATTATTTTTGTTCTTTTTTGCAAATTACCAAATACCTTTTATGATATTCAATACTTGTTTTTATTTAATCTTAGAAGGCGTACAAAAAAACTTTCTCATAAACATGCTGGTGAATTTTTTTAATAACAGATGACCTTATAAATTACCAAGAAAAATACACTCACAGTAAAACAATTTCTGATGTTTTTGAAAATGCTTTTTTGCTTTACAAGAAATATACTATGTGCTTCTGTTTAGATTTTACTCTCCATTTTGAGATATTTCAGAAAAACCACAAAAGGGATCCTATACTAAGAAGAAATATTTAGTATGAGTTTTTGATCATGGCCTCTGAAATTTCAAAAGTTGCCACAATATTTTTCCAGTCCTGTAAACTTAAAGATATAACTCCTTGTTTCCTGCCAAGGGAACTGGGATCATTTTCCTCATCCATTTGGTTAATATTAATTGGCTCTAATATTGGCAGCCTGTCTTGGTCAAGCCTTATTCTTGCAAAACCATCTCTTATAATGAAAGAAACATAAAACATGTTCTCCACAGTGCGAGAAAAAGAGTTTGGATCAATCACAAATTCAAAATAGGACACAGGAGTATCAGGATACTTTCTAAAGTAGGTTTGCAACAATCCCAAAATTCTTTCTACTTCTTTTTCTGTGGCTTCTTGATTACTATTTAGGTCCAACTTCCTCAACTTCGTAGGCATATCCCCATTTTCTTCCATTTTGCGAACTTTTTTCTGATGTCCAAGTCGGGGTTTTGGTGCAGAAGGTTCTGGCTTGAATGAACCAAAAATAAAGTGGAATGTTTCAGCTTGTACTATCCAGGATGTTGCTTCCTTTTGTACTGTCTCCCAGAAGGAATGAGCTATATTATCATCACAACCACTCAATTCATCACGCTCATCATGTTCCATCCAATTCAGGCCCACAAACATAAACAGAAAGTCACAAAATGTTACTTGATTAAAAAAGCTCATATCAGAGTTTAACTGCTTTGCTTTTTCTTTACCCAAATCAGAAGCCAAGACAAGAAACTGGGCATCAAGGGCTGCTTCTCTTGTTCGGCTCACCCCATCAAACAGGACGTTGGCTTCTTCAAGTGCCTCGGTTAACGAGTCGCTCGCGGTGTTCACGATGTCATCACGGTTCTGCTGGACGCTGTAGATGAGCTGCCGGTACTGCTTGCGGATTTTCCGATATTCCTCTTCATCATCTGCAAGCCCCAGGAGGTTCGGATCTATGTCGGCCTCTCCAGAGCTGAGGTTGTCAGAGCAGCCATCAACCCCCGCCGCCACTTCCACCTTCAGCGGTTCCGCCTCCTCCACCTGCTTCACCGAGTACTCACTAACGGTGAAGGTCTTGAGCGGCTTCCCTCCTTTCTCTTCGTCTCCCTTCAGGGAACCTTTTTCATCAGACATACCGGAGATGAGTGGCGCTCTGGCAGCGGGTGGCGCTCGGCTAACCGCCTCCCCAACGTTTCTGACGCCGGCGGAAATCGAAGGGGCAGCTCGAGCCGAAGAGGACGCCGCCCATGCGCACAAGGGCCCGGCCAAGCCCCCAGCGCCAGGAGCGCCCCGCCCCGCCCCGCCCCGCGGAGCCCCGGCCCGGCGCATTCACGCTCAGAACCCGCGCAATTATGGGCCCCAAATCCACACGTACTAATCGTGGGACAGCTATTCCTTCTAGCGTTTACTGTCACTTAACTTTTACAGAAACACTTTTGGACAACCATATGACAAAAGTTTTGGGGAGACTAAAGGTCCTGCGCTTCAGAACGTTCGCTGCCACATACGGCAGTTCGGGTGACCTACATTTTTCGTTCTTACTATGATTAATTGGTGTTTTATTTGGTGTTTTGTTTTTCGCTAGACTATATAATGCCGGTAAGGCCAAGGGCGCCGAAATGCAGAACCTCCATTACAAACAGGCCGACTCTCAAGGTTCTTTTGCAAGGTGACTGGAATTCATTATACAAATGTAAATCGCGTTGATTACTTCCTCAGCTCTTCAAAAGCTAAATCTCTTCTTCCGCCCTATCCCGCCTCAAGGACCTAGGGGTTAGGGGGAGCCGTCAGAATCCCTGCTAATGCCATTAGAGAATGAGTGCTGGGCACGCGCATCACTCAAGTGAATTTTGGTTCCCCACCACGGAAGGGTATGAGAATAGAGTGGGTAGGATTCTCCGCAAAGGAGCAGTTTATTTGGAAGCTTGCCAAAGGCTAAAGGCCGCCGACGCTAGATGGGTAGTAATTCTGAACCCTAAAAGGTGAGCAAGGTTTTAGACACAATTTGTTAAAAGGATATAAAAAAGCTTAGTCTGTAAACTGGGTGACTCGACTGCGTTAGAAAATTGACCCACTGGCTCACTGGGGTAGGGGGGTCACTGGAAATTCACCTGCAGTTGAAGAGGAGGTTCTGCTTTATCAGTCACACAAATAACAGCAAAGTATACCTAACAATGGGAAGGAATACATCTTGTTTTTAAAGAGAACATACACACAAACCCACCCTCAAGATCAATAGATTTTCAGCCTGCAACAGGAGCGCATTGAAAAAAAAAAGGGACCCTGTCAATCATGGGTTTCAAAGCAGCAGGGAGTAAACGAGTCCTACCTTTCGCCTATGCATCTAGACCAGTTCATGCTTCTTTGGCATTAGAAGAAAGTTTCTTGCAAATGCATGAATAGCAAAGCCTATTAAGTTACTCCAAAATCCTTAGTTCACAATTATTTTTTTCAACTATGGGTAATTCAGGAAGAAACATGCATTTTTCAAAAACATGTATTAGGGTTACTTGTGCATATATACATGAATATTATCCTACCCTGTTAGATGGTTAGCTTCTCAAAAATGAGAATTTGTTTTAAATCTTCCAAACATAGCTGTTTTCACATGGATGCACTAAGTGTGCACTGAATGTATAAATGAATGTAGAGTAGACACTCTGTTCCACTACCTATTGCAAATTATTTGGCAGCAAAGATTAATTTTACAGATTAGCGGAAGTAATAGATCCTACACATTCTAACTAACATTGACTGTTCTTCTGAAAAAGTCAGTCTTTTCCCTTCTCTGAAATAAAGAAAAAATTAGGGAAAGATAAAGTTGAGACCCAGGATCCTTGGGATCTTTCCCAAGTCTTGCCAACTACAAACTACTATATCTAAACCTGTTTTAAATCTTAGGTGAAAATACAGTTAAGAATTCCAAGACCCAAATCCAAAAAGTTTGTTTAACAGTGAACTATATTCTTGGGAGCTTCTGATATCCACTTTAAATTCAATAAGAGTAACTTACAAAAGAATTCGAAATGACTAAGCCAACCCTTCCCACCCTAAGGTGGCTATGTTCTCCTGGCTCAGAGGGAAAACAGGCTGACAGCAACTTGCTCCACAGAGCCTTTCATCTAAGAATTTCAAAATGCTTTAGAAAACTATATTAATTCTCCCAACCTACTTATAAAGTAGGTTTACAGGGATTTCTCAGGAGATAACAGCCCACACAACTTGCTCAGAGCAACAGAGCACACCAAGGCAAGCATCATATTAGTAAGTTGTTATTTCCAGTGTTGAATTTATTTATGCAGGATCCCCAAGAACCTTAGTTAACGTGTAACTTAGATAATCCTCAGAAAGGCAGACTTGCCTTATATTTTGCCTTTAAAAATCTGCCTTTAGAACACAAGGTTGTAGACATTGCTACAAAGTGAAACAATCAAGCCTAATGATTTTCCCCTAATCATTTTAAGAATGGGATTACTATGTTGGTGAATCTTCAAATTATTAAACAACCATTTTCTAACATAAGGTTCAACTGCTACCAGTAATTACTTAAATGCAGCTTAAAAAGAAGGAACAGCTATATAATTTTAAATTATATAATTTAAACTACATAATTTACTTATATATAATATGTATTATATAACATATATGTTATATATTATATAATATATATTTCATATAATATTGTATATAAAATATATAATTATAAACTATATAAATTATATAATTTAAACTATATAATTTTAAATTATACTGGTAAATTTCTCTATGACTAGGAATACAAAGCGAAAGTACATTGGTACTTCAAAGAAATCACCAAGGTTTATCTTCTTCCTGCAGCAAGACTAGTCCAGGCAACCAGGAGACATAAATTGGCCTCAGAGATAATTTAGCTCCTCTTTTCCCCCTTCTTCCTCTTTCTTCTCTCAAGAGTTGCTGCCCAGGGCTCAATATAACCTTCCATTTCCTTTCTCCTATTCACCTGTATTATTTTTCAGTCCCTTTTCTTGCAGTTCACATTAATTCCAAGCATTCTTAAGCTCTTTCTAAAACCCCTCCTGCTCAACACAAACATGACAGGCTGGATGACAAAGGTTACAGGCCTCTCTATGGCCAAAGAAGAAAAAGAACTTCCATAGTAGGGTCCACTATTCTTTTCTAATGGGGCTTTTAACTACATGACTAATCTATACCAAAAGCCAGGAACCAGTCACGTTTGAGCGCCACACTCTAAAGAGATATACTTCTCCTGCTATCGGCTACCTCCCAAACTTTACTGTCCTTCTTTCATAGCAGCTCATACCACCAGGATATCTGTTTAATACTGAAAGTCCTAGTTTGATTTGCCAGAGTAGCAAGGTATCAGATATAGTTCCACTTTCGTCTTAATTTTCTTTAAAGCTATGTTGTGTATATATTTTTGCTTTTTAAATTTTTTTCAGATTTTTTAGTATTTTTAATATTAAAGGTAAACTTGGCTACAATCAAGACAGATATCTGTGTTTTTAAGTGAGTTTCTAAAAAGACCATGGACTGTGAGAGGAGACAAATCTGGGTTCCAATCTTGATCTAGTAGCTATTAGTATTAATATGATCTTAGGAATCTTGCTTAACCCCTCAGCCTCCGGTGTCCTCATTTGAGAGATGGTATACTACTACACTGGGCCTTTGAAAAACACAGGTTTGGACTGCACGGGTCCATTTATACCAAATGAGGAGCAAAAATGCAGTATTTGCCGGATGTGAAACCCTGGAATACAGAGAACAGACTTCATGTACACAGGTTTTGCAGGGATGACTTCTGGACTTGACTATGCATGGGTTTGGGTATGCTCAGGAATCCTGGAACCAATCCCGAGTATACGGAGGGAAAACTGTGCTTACATCATACAATTAACTATATTGAGTGAGAATTATGTAATGGACCTGACAGTTTTCAGCTATTGAACAGGTACTTAGTAAATCATAAACTATCCCAAAGATAGAAAATGTAAAAAAAAAAAAAAAACCATACACAAACCACTAGTTTTACTTCTGGATATTGCTTTAAGAACAGAAAAGTATTTTTAAAGGTTAAATCAGGAGGAATACAGGAATAATATTCCACTATAACAAATGCCAGTGAAAAGAAATATGCAATGTAACAAAATTAAAAAAAATCTAAGGTTTCAACAAATCAAAGTGTATATAGTATACTCTGAAGGGTAAATCTCTCTACCAGATAGTCTAAAGCAAGTAATCTGAATGTATATGCGAATTTATTTAAGTGCATTTTTCTCATGATTGGTTCCTTAGATTTCAGCAGATTCTTTAGAAAGTCCAGTATTCAAAAGACGCTATGAATAACAGCTCTATTCAAATAAGATGGCATTGGTATTACTGAAGTTAAAGATAAAATGAAAGTCAAGTCCCACTAAATAATTTGGACTCACACATTGAAATACTTTAAAGCATATATAAGCTCCACCCTTGCTCTGTGGTCAAGTCATACATTTAATGACACTTAGAAACCCCAGTACTGGCTGACTTGCCAAGCCTCAAGAGCCTCAACAACACCTCGGAAGTCTGCATTGACCAGAAACATCATTTTAACAGACTGGGAGAGTAGGAAAACACTAGGTATGAGCTATTCAAAGAGGTAGTGTTGAAGGAACTCAGCTCTGGAGGCCTGGGTTCAAACCAAAAACATCTGCTTTATTAGTTTCCACTTAGTTTGTAACATGAGTCTATTGAATGTCTCACTCTGCCATAGAGCGGTTGTGACCATTTTTTAAAAATCACGTATCAACATTTATTGACATGTATTTTTAAACATATACATTGCCCTATAGGCTTGTGGTACAGATAACAAAAACAGTGCCTAGCCCAATGTCAACAACACTTAATAAATAGTAGCTAACTAGACATGATGTGACTTTCTTCCCAATCAGCTTTGACACACTTGCATAAAATGCTGAAAGCAGACAATGTTGTTATCATACAGCTCTTAAAATTCTGAACTGCTTTATAATAGGCTGCCTAGAATCACTTCTGAACAACTTAGATCTTGGTCCCTGACAGTCAGCCTATCTTCAATAAATCAGACATCCTATAGCTAAATCCTTCACTTAAGTGAGTCTCTTCTGACCCTAGCACCAGCCATCCACTCAACAAATATTAATATTTACCAAATGCATACTAGGTATTAAAAAACACATGGAAATACAAAAAATATATCATTCTTCTCCTAAAGGAACCTACAATTTAATAGGCACAAAGGAATGCAGTTCCATTCATCAAGCATTTAATGAATGAATGCCTACTATATGCCAGCACTATGCTAGGAATACCAAGATTTGCATGGGCTTGACCCTGAATCATGAACACACAATGGCAACAAGGAGACAGGCATGTATCTCAATAGTGATAACACAAAGGCAAGTGCCTAAGTATGAGTACACCACAGTGAGCTTTGCAGACAAGCAGGCCTGGGTCCCTGTCTGTAAAACTGGAAAATACCACCTCCTTCATAAGACCACTGTGAGGATTTAACCAACTAAGTATTACAACTAAGTATAACAGGCATTTGATAAATGGTAGTTATTAATGGGCAGGTTCACATAGGTATCTGCTGGGCTCAAACATATTCCTGGGACCACAGGCACAAAGTTTAAGACTAGCTCTCCAACCTCAATACGTAAGGCAAAAAATTATCATTGGCAGGATTCCTCCTTTCCCAAAGATAAGGATTTGTGAGAGCGTGGTGGAAGCATAAAGGAGGAAAGGAATGGCCAACTCTGACCTTGTACTCCGAACAGCTGGAAAAGTGGGTTTCGGCAGGAAGAGAGGACAGGAATTGAAAGAATAGAACAGAAGAGGAAAATTTTAGGGATGACAGCTCCAACAGTATTCCCAGGAGATTCCAGTGAATGAGGGAACAGAGCAGGAGATAACCAGAAAAGCAGGTTAGGGCCAGACCCCGGAGGGCACTGAATACCCAGCTACAGAGTGTGCACTTTATCCTGGATTCAGATCTGGGGGCAGTCAAGTAGCAATCAGGAAGATGACACTGGTAGTAGATGAACTGGAAGAGGAGGGAGATTGGAAGTGGGAGGCCAGTTAGAGATTGTTGAGATGGTTTAGGCAAGAGGAAATGAGTACTCTAGTCCAGATAAGAGAGTAAATAGAGGCAGTAGGCTGATGCCTAAACAGTCAGGCCCTGGTAAGTAAATAGGAGAAGAGAGAAAAAATTGGAAGCATGGACCACCAGAATAGCAATGCTACTGTAAAAGAACAGATACACACCAAAAAAAGATGTTTGTTTGTGTTGTTACTTGGTAGAAGTCAGAGGAGGGGCATTGAGTGTTAACATGGATTCATAATCAGTAAAATTCTACTATAATCAGTACCAGATAAATTTATTTGCAATCCTAACAATCTATGCTTCTTTTAAATCTTGGTAGTCCTTATCTCTTACCTTCTAACATAAGCCAGAAAACCTGTTTACTTCCCTCATCTTCAAAGCAATCCTCCAATCTGCCTTAGGCCTCAACCTTACACAGGCCAAAAGCAGATACATTACTAATCCTCCCAAGGAGAAGGGATTCTCTCAAAGGAAAGAAACAAAAGAAACTGAGTTTCCTGTCAAGTTTTGATAGTTTGGTAGGGTAGTAAGAAAGAAAATTGGGGCCGGGAGCGGTGGCTCACGCCTGTAATCCTAGCACTCTGGGAGGCTGAGGCAGGCGGATTGTTTGAGCTCAGGAGTTTGAGACCAGCCTGAGAAAGAGCGAGACCCCGTCTCTACTAAAAATAGAAAGAAATTAATCGGACAACTAAAAATACATCGAAAAAATTAGCCGGGCATGGTGGCGCATGCCTATAGTCCCAGCTACTCAGGAGGCTGAGGCAGGAGGATCACTTAAGCCCAGGAGTTTGAGGTTGCTGCGAGCTAGGCTGACGCCACGGCACTCTAGCCTGGGCAACACAGTGAGACTCTGTCTCAAAAAAAAAAAAGAAAATTGGAAGAGTTATTCAATTACTACTCATTTCCTGATGTCTATTCAGTAAAGAGTCTAGTTTCTGGTAACTTTAGAAGTTAGGCTTGAAAGGAGACCTGCCTTTGTTTCAGTGTCTACCCCCCAAGGCTTCTGGAACATGGGGCCACCAAGCCTGACTACAGCATGACAGCAACTCAGCTCTTACCGAAACTATCTGCATTAATTCACCTGGATGTAAATCATGCATTGTTTTGTGTCTGTCACCGCTCCTATTATTGCCCTGAAAAAATTATTTATTGCCAGTTTTATCTCCCAAGATTCAAACTACTAAAGATTTCAAACTACTGAAGTCTTAACTATGTCTAACACTTAGTGTTCCAGTAAGTACTTTTTCATTCACTTTGCTTTTCCTCTTAGTACCACCAACAGGTATTTACACAAGTTGTTTCAAAACTCTGGAATCTCAGAGACACTGACTTATATACAAGACAGGTTCCCTATAAGAATACTGGAATCTTGCCTTAAAAACCAAGTTGTTTATGAAAGCCAGATGTCTTTGAGCAGTAGGAACTCTGTTCATAGTTGTAGAATTTAGTAGCTCCCTAGTCCCAATGTTACACATGGACCTACAAGACCTGGCCATGAACAGCGTATCTCCCTCCTTTCACAGGTGTTGATTAAAAAAAAAAAGCATATCTCCCTATTTTTCTATTCAGTGTTAAAGTGTTCAACATAAAGTGTTACTCCCCTACTGAGATACCATTTGCTGTTTTCTAACTAATATCTTTTGGATATTAAACAGTAGTCCTTTGTTTTCCCCAATTCTAATTATTTTATCAGTTGATCTCTACCAAACTACCTTACACTTTAAAATAGTCTCAAACTTGATATTCATCCTATGAATTACCTGAGGGAGCTTATTGGGCAGGGGGAGCCAAAAAGGCAGATTTCTAGCCCCTTTCGGAGGGTCTACTTCAGAAGAACTCGGGTAGAGCCTAGGCATGCTTGTATCAGGAGCACTCTAGGGGATTCTGCGCAGGTGGTCTGTAGACTACACCTTTTTGAAACACTCTTCTGGAAAGCCTTCTTCCTTTAGGCTCACCAGTTCCTTCCAGTCTTCTATAGACAAGGGAAAGCAAAATAGGTTTTGCTGTTGTTGTTTGCTGGGGGAAAGAGGAAACACAGGAAGAAATAATACAAGAGGAGAAAGGAAAAGGACATTTTAAAGAGGTCCATTTCCATTATTTATGTTGCAATTAAAGTATGAAACCTTAACCTTTTTTAAAGGTGTGGGCTGTAGAATTGTAACACTAACTCCATTCACACTCAGTTCTCCACTAAATAAATGCCTTTCTCCACTCAAACCCACTGTTCCCTGAAGACTTTCAAAATCCACCATTTAGCCTTAAATGTGGGCAACAATTGGCTAAAGAGTCACAAACCTTTCAAACCAATAGCCTTTACCTGGTTGTGTCTCTTCTTCCATTTCTTAGCACTCATTAAAAACCAAAAATAAATCAAATGATACAGAGTAGAATAAGTTGACTTAAGAGATGTGCTAAATGATTTATTTTAAGCATATCTCATTGGTTCACTTTTCATTCATGGCACTGAACCTCACTAAATGCCTGAAATTATCTATGATCATATGGAATTGAAAACATCACATTTTCTCAATAAAGTAAGCTCCAAAGCTTATAAAAAGAGTGACTCTTTTTATTCCCATTACCGTTAAAACCAGGAACATCAGTAGCATTACATAAAGATCAAATGCCCATATAACTTTTAAAATGTAAATTTACAACACAGGTGAAGAGAACAGAATAATCAGACAGGAAGGAATATTAACAGACCTTTGTCTCATTTTACTTGCAAACTAAAGGTCTGAGTAACACAATATATTTTAACTACAGCTAAAAGCCTTTGTATCCCCTTTAATTATTTTTCCATTAATTTGCTGTTCGTCTTTGAAGTCTAGCTCCATTTCCTATAACCATTCTTCAAAAAGATAAATACTTCTAGAAGAAAAGGTAGTCAATAAAAATGCAAACTAACTGTTAATATCCTTCCTAAGGTGCACACATCTAAATATATTTTTACGTTTAACCCAGGCCTCAGCTTTACTTCTAAGACAGCAATGTTCAAGTATGAGTTTCACTTCTTAAAAATTACACAGATGTGTGCAAAACTCAGATGGATCAAGGTGATGGGATTACGGAAGCTGGTGATCAACTACACATGATGTAGAGCATCCTCCGGGTTGTCCTATCCCATTAAACATGCACCTAGCCTCCCAGCATTTTTACAATACTGCAGGTGCAGTCCCAAGGAAGGACTTCCACCATGTCTGCCACCAGCCAAAGGGAAGATTTCTCTTCTTTTTTCCCCTCCACCCAATTGTTAACTCTGGGCTAGAAAAAGAGACATGTGAAGGAAGCTCCCTGGTTGCTCTCCTTAGAGCCTGGGGTTTTTTGGTCCCGCACCCCTCAGAAAATTAGAGGAAGAAGACAGGGCCCACTTGGCGAAGATAAGCATTTCCTGATCCCTTTTCTTAGTACTTCCCTAAACAAGTAACATTTAGCAACTACATTGCTACTAGAAATTTTTATTTACCTTTCTGGGAGGGAAAGAGGAAGGTAATATAGGAAGGAAAAGAACATTTTTTAAAAGATGAAAATAGTTAAAAATTTCCTTTCCAGCTTCCCAACTGTGATATCTGCCCATCGTCTGATCAACTCTGATTAGCACGTGAGCTAGCCCATGAGGGTTTCTGGTCATTTTCTAACGCTGTGCTCCATTTGGGGGCTCATTCACATCCACGCGGGCTTTCAAAGGAAGGCTGCCAGCACGCCGGCCTCGGTGAGCTCGCTCCCAGTTTAAAAGACACGTTACTTATCTTACCTTCAGGACCGAGCCATGGCCGCCTATCTTTCTCTGTTTCACAAACACAACCGGCACGTCGGTCTCCGCGGTCAATTCCGAGAGCGCTGCCTCCAGGCCCGGGCGGTCTTCTGCGGCACAAAAGCAGAGCGGAGCGTGTCAGGTCTTCCTCCCAGACGGCCCGGCGGGAACTGCGCAGGGGCGGGGCTTCCGTCCCAGCCCTGCAGCCTCTGACTCTGCCCGCCGGTGACTCCTTTGCAAGTTAGCATGACTTGCTCCGTTTCTGACAATGACTAAAACCCACAATCAGGCTTGGCTTGGACTCTAGCCCCGACAAATCTGCGCACTAGCAGAAACAGGGCCTCAAGGCTAGCTATAAACGTCAGAGTTCCGGTCAGAGTTAAATCACTGCAAGACTCCGCTAAAATTAAACGTCCTACTTTCCCAGTAAACACAGAATTCAGAAAAGCTTCAAAATAAAAATAGTTTAAGACACAAGTATCTCAGCTTTCACAACCTCCCTATTTCATCTTGCTTTGAATTCTGCACCTATACGAAATGCCAAAATCCAACTTCCAATGTTTCCTTTAAATTTGAAACCATGGAGCAAAATTAAGAACACTCTGCCAACTTAGGGTGCTTTTAAAAAAGAATCCTGAAGCAATATGCAACACTCTAGATGAGACCGGGAACTAACGGTCCAGTTTCACAGTAGAGAATGAGTCAGTGACACAATGAAAATCAGACTCCACACTGACATCAGGACCATTCATGAGACAAAAATCACACCAACGCTCAAAAGTATAGTTGTTCAATAGTAATGACAATAGCAGCTAACATTTCTACACTTCTTTGCATGTATTTATAATTAATCTTCACAACTACCCTTTATAAGTATTACCAGGTCCACTTCAGACAGGGAAACTGAGGCACAGAAACTCTAAGTAACTTGCCCAAGGTCAAGCAGCTAATCAACAGCAGAGGCAGGACTCAAACCCAGACAGTGTGGTCTATACTCTAAACCACCCTCTACTGCCTGATGTAGTGAGGTAAGCACTGGGTTCTGGCTTTAGCTGCCCCATTTAACAGCCTGTGTCACTGGGCAAGCCCCTTTATTTTACCAAGCCTTGCTTTCCCCACTTGTAAAACATGGAAATAACACATGCTTTGCCAACCTCTCAGGATTTCTCAGGATCAAATGGTGTGAAAATTCCTGGAAAGGCATTCTTATGCACTTATACTTTTCAATACTGTCAAGGATCTGTCAATCTATTCAGCACATTGTCATTTACACTTCAAGACTTGTGCTCTAAGAAGTGACACAAAAACCAATTTTCTCAGACATTCTGCAAAATGTCTCCATAAAGAGCAAGAGGAAGGAAACCACCAGCCGACAGGGGGCCGGCCTCGCCTACCACATGCTGAAGCTTTATGCGACCGGGGGAAACGCTCATGCTGCCAAGAAGCTCAATCGGTTTAGGAAAGTCTCACTCCCTTGCTCAGACACGCCTTAAAACATCACCCCTTCCCCTGGATTCCTCATGCACCTCTCAAGCGCAATGGTCTCGTCCCCTACCGGCAAACCGTCCCTGGCGTGCTCCCAGCCTAAGGCTCGCAGCTGTTTTCACCTGACGCAGAGCTTACATGAATGCGAGAATGATGAAGCCATCAGGATCTGCAGGGGTCCCTCCACATTCTGCTCCGCTGCAAATGCCTAACTGAAGGAAACCGAGGTGAAAGGGTTGCTGGTTCCTAATGGCTGCGAGAAGCCACGCCCTGCTCTGAGGGGGCGGGCAAACTGCCAGAGTCAGAATGACAAAGCAAAAATCCACTCTTCGTGCATCCCCGGCAACCTATGCCGATCGGTTTAGCAAAGTGAGAGCTCCTAATTGGGTGACACCACATCCTCTGCCTGCTCATAGCCGCCCGCGACCCAACTACAGGACAAAAACAATTTAAGGAAAGTTTAGAACCAGAACAAGAAAAAGAGTGTGTTTTATACTGAAGAAATTGGACGATGCCCTAAGGCGGTAGTTCCGTAACTCTGCTGCCCATTGTAATCACGTGAGGATCTTTAGACTACTATGCCTGGCTCCCACGCCCAGACATTCTGATGTCACTGATGTGAGGGTGTGACCTGGGCATCTGACTTTTCAAAAACTCCAAAGGTGATTCTAGTTGGCAGCAAAGTCTGGGACCAGCTGCCCTAAGGTAATGCATTAGTAAGTTTGGCAATTCCCTAAAGGAAGTTACTAGGCTTTTTTAAAGAAACATCTGGTTCATCCTGACTAATCTTGAAAAGAAGTGATACATTCTCAGCAACTCATAACTTCTCCCTAGAGTACTTCCTCCTATCCCACTCAGATTTTAGTTTGTCTTGTTTGTTTTGAGAAAAACTGAGAGTGTATTTAACTCCAGCGATGCCAAGCCACCTGCAGCTGCCAAGGTGAGCCATGCTCTCTCATGCTTCCCTGCTCTGCCTCATGTTCTTACTCAGCACCATGCACTAGTAGGTGGCTATGAATATTTGCTGAATAAATAAATAAATGTCTTTCCCACTTCTTCAGATAATGCCTGACTGAAGCACATTCAGGTGAAAAGGTTGCTGGCTCCTAACGGCTAACAGAAGCCACACCTCCTCTGAAGAAGTTGGCAACCACCGCCTGCTCCTTCCAGGTCCTTCCACGATGAACCTCAGGCTTGGTTTAGCCTTCTCACCTTCTAAACGTACACACACACTGCACACACTAAACTGGCACTTCCCCTGTATGGTGATTATTCACGTGAGTGCCTCACCTGATTCTGGGGTCCCTAGAACAGAGTATGGGTCTGTTTCCTAACACATGCGTGTTCAGGAAACAATGTGATTTAAGGAGCAAAGAATGAAAAACGTGGGGGGAGAAAAGCTGGGACTAAGGAAGAACATGGAACATTTACTCCTGGCTCCCAAACTAAGCTCTGTATTAACCATTTTATATGCCTTATCTCATTTAAGCTACACAATAACCACCCATGAACCAGGGTCATGAACTCCTCATTCTTAAAAATACAGAGAAAATACATCTTATTTCAAAAGCATGGCTTAGGATAGAGAGGGATTTTTAAATCATTTAACTTGAAGTAATGTGCTGACAGCAAGTGATAAGGATCGACTTCAGGAGCCTTGCGATTGAAAGCACCTTGCATAGACAGGTCAGAGTGATGATAGTATTTTCTAACGGCATTCCAGAAAAGGCCAGATGAGGCGTTTTAACTTCACGCTGTTCTTAAGTGAGAAAATTATAGCTCAAATCCCCAGAGTAGCTCCATGACATATTTTTTCAAGTTAAAAAAAAAATCACCTTTTTAAAAACATCTTTACTTTTCTTTCAAACCTTTTTTGCTGCTGTTAAGGGCCCAGATGTCCAACCCTTGTCACCAAATATAGAGAGAGAACTCCTTAGTTCTATTTAGTTGCTGGTTAATGGAAGAAGAGCTGCATCTTCCACCATTTCTCATCATGCAGCATTTGTTCTAGTCATATATCTTACGTCTCTTGACTGGGCTTCTGTTATTCTCCCTGATCGAATTATCTTCCTTCTCTGAAGGCCAATCCAAAGGTCAACTGAAATGTCACCTTCTTGGGACTCTGGGACATACAGAGACAATTTAAGTTCTCCATACCAATCAGTATGGATATGTGAGGATTGATGTGCCACTAATGATACTGTACAAATGACTATGAATGATACCCAATTACATTTGGGTGGCAGGATCCGGGGACTGGGATGACCTTTTGAGGCTGCTGGATTGTGTTAAGAGCTTTAAAAGGGCTCTCCTGCCCTATGTGATGGGAGCTTAGCACGGGACTTGTGAAGCCTGCAATTGGACAGATTTGCAAACAACAGGTTACTTATCTAAGGTCCCTAAGAATGGCAGCGTTCTATCGCATCTAAAAACAGATCGCAAAGCCCTTGTACAGGGTCCTTAAAGGGAGAGATGTGAAGCCCCTGATCTGGGCCGCAGGCTGTCAAAATACCTTTGAAAAACTAAAGCAGAGCCTTATGACTGCCCCACTTCGCGGTTGCCTGACTCACAAAGAATTTAAATGATGCAAAAAACAAGGAATAAGCCTTGGAGCCTTGGTATAGATACTGAGAGACATCCCATGGCCCGTGACATATTTGTCAGAGCCACTGAGCAGTACTGCAAGTCATGACCATGGCACTGTCACCTGGGACTTCAGCCCAAAAAGCTGAGCTGATTGCTTTAACCAGAACTCTTCAGTTATCCAGAGGGAAAAGGATAACTAAATATGTTTTTACAATTGCACATGTTCATGGTGCCATTTGGAAGGAAAGGGGTCTCCTGACAGCAGGAAATGAGGATATTAAATATGCCACCAAAATAATGGCCCTAATACAAGTTGTGGCTGAACCCAAACGGGTGGCCAGCATGACAAAAAGAAATCAGGCCACTGGCAGAGCTGCTAAGGAAGCCACTGGAGGTGATCTGTTCCTCAGGGCCTTGATAGATTTAGACCCCCTTAAAAACTAAAGACTGGGGCCCTGACATTTGGGATGGCACAAGTAAATGGAGAAAGCTTTAGTTTGTCCTCATATGAGGCACCTACATGAATATACACATTGGGAGTGTGACACCTTGATGGCTTTGGTGGGACCTCATTTGAGAGGATCCCACTTGAAACTAATTGTTTATGTGCTTGGGGTTGTCCAAGGACAGAAAGGAGATCCACTACACAGGGAGCCCAACATGTGGGGGGTCCACCCTTTTGATGATTGGTGGTTTCACTCAGATGCCTAGGCTTGTATTGGTAGATACCTTTTCAGGCTGGATAGAGGCTTGTCCTACCCAGAGGAAAGAAAGAAACATCTGAGGTTCTGGAACTCACTCCAAGATAGGCTCCTACCGGGAGCTGACAGGGCCTTCACTGAGTTCCTGCACAAGTACAGGAACAGGCCTCAGAGGACAACAGGATGACGGGCATCAACAGTCCATGGAAAGAGGCCAAGCAAATGGAGAACAACATGCTGGTGATGGAAGCCATGGACAGACAGCTACAGAGACAACTTGACAGCTCAAGGTATCACCATGTTTGGCTACTCCATGGCAGTGCCCACAGGGGGAATCTTTGCTTTCCACCATCTACACCTGGATCTACTGCACAATGTCCTGTGGTCACCCATAAACTTCTTCGAGTAGACCCCCATTAGGAACCTGGTAAACCATTTCTCCAAAAAGCTGGACACAATGGACTCAATGATCCCATAGGTCATCAGAATGTTCACAGACTCCTTTCCTCCATACAGAGTGATAATGGACCCTCCTTTGTAGCAGAGGTAACCCAGCAAGTAAACAAAGCCCTGTATCTAGAATAGAAATTACATTGAACCCACTTAAAGTGGGACAAAGTATTGCCACTTGCCCTCCTCTGGAACGCGGTAGCCCTTTAGAAGCAGGCTTAAGTTAAACCCCTAAGAAATAGGTTATAAGAGACCCTTCCTAACAACCAAGGTAAGCATGGTAATATAACCATAAGTAAAAGAAAATAAGAGTAAAACAGTATGGTAAATGAGTGGGTCAGGTGCTAACCACTATACATGAGTTTGCCTCTTTCAGGCCCCTGCCCCAATTAAAAGCAGAGAAGTGGAAGGAACCCTATGAAGTGCCTCTAACAACTCACACCTCATTAAAATTGTCAGAAGTAAAACCTTGCATCCATAATACCAAAGTAAAGAGGTGTAGGCCCCAGTGGAAGGGCCAGCCTTAGGTGATCTAATGTATCTGTTTGAGAAAAAGGGAAAAAAATGAATGAACATGTTGATATTTTTGATAATCCTTTTTAGTTATCTGTTCTGTCTATAGGATAGAGGGACAACTCCTTAATGAGGATTTCCCAGGGCTATCACCTATAATGTTGATCTGTCTTGCTGCTGGGTGTGTTATTTGGTACAAGTATTTCTTATTTGGTACAACCTTATTTGGTACAAGTATTTCTGTCCATGATTTCTTAATTTGCAGAAGCTGGTCTCTCATATCACCTACAGGGTACAACTAATAGTTCTGCAGTCAGACGGCCTATGTTTCTTTTCCCAGCCCTGTTATCGGACATTGTGTGCAAGGCAACAGTCCATTTCACCTTGTCAATCCTCATGGTCGTAGTTATTGCTTATGCCCTTTTTCACCTGATAATCTGTACCTTCCATATAAAACATTGCCCCAATTAAGCAGGAAGTAGCTCGATGACTATGTTACCTGTAAGGCTGGCTGAAAGACCCCCACAGACACAGCAACGACAGCCCTGGGCCCCTTCCCTGTTGGCTTGCAGCCAGGGCCAGACTACATCCTGTTATGACTGGCAAAGAACAGCCACACTGGCTGAACACCTTGAGCTCAGCTTCCTGCCTGACCCAGCTGCTGCAGGCAAAGTTCTCAAGCTTCAGATGACCACATCCTACCTAAATGTTCCAAGACCCCTTTACCTAACATATAAAAACCCTGCCTTACTCCTGAGCAGCACGACTTCTCAGGCCCTACCCTAAGGACCTATGAACCTCGCCCGGGAGCGCTTTAATAAAGCCGCTTGTTTGGCCATACTTTGTGTCCGCTGGTCTCTCTGTCACTGGAAAACCTTACATTACCCTCCTCCCATAGATATAGAAAGGTAAAATTGACAGTAGGGAATATGTAACAGAGAGAATGGCCTGGAAAACAGTACAAATGTTTTCTGTTTCTTCAAAATCCCTTCACCCTTTTTGAGAACTAAAACCTACATCCCTGCCTCAGGCCAAAGGTCAGGAGGGGGAGGAGAGTGTCCTTTGTTCTTTGTACCATAGGAGATGGCCCAACGGAATTGCCCAGGTAGAGGTCACAAGATTGTTTTAGCCAAAGGTGGGATTATGGGATTAATCAGAACCATTAAAAACTCTGTACTTCTGCTCAGTTGGTACTTTGAGAAAGAAGTCTGCCAACCTCCTCATTTGACAGCAAATTAATAAACTTTCCTTTTCCTCCAAAAAAAAAAAAAAAAGTCACCTTCTCTGGGAGGGCTTCACTGATTCCCACCCAGTGTCAATGACTCCTTCCCTCTTCTCATTCCCAGATACCTAATGATAATTACAAATCTTCTATATCTACAAGAGCTTTGGAAAGGCAAACCCTTGTTTAATTTGTCTTGTCTTCACAGATATATTTCTTCTGATATATAGCAGGTCCTCAGAAAATGCTGGAAAAAGATCTTCTATGTTCCTGAGCTGTTATCTAAGCTATAATAGAGCTATGCAAGTGTTTGTTTGATCAAGGGTCCTGTTGTATTAAAATACTGCTCTATGTATAATAAGCCTGTCTCTGATACACACACACACACACACACAACACTGAGCTACAACAATCTTTCTGACACCCAAATCTTCTCTGCTCAAACCTTCAGTAGTAGCTCTCTAAAGCTCTCAAGATGAAGTGCAAACTTCTCAATTGTACTGACATGGCAAGGCCTATCCTTGTTAAACCTTGCTGTCCCCATATTTTGTACCTCACTTAAGCAAAACATTATTGGAGAAAACAGAAATTAAAAGTAATTTCACTTTAAAGTCAAGACCACAAACCTCAAATATGTCCTCAACACAGCCCAGCAATCCTTTGCATCCTTCGTATATTTGGTTTCCCAGTTCCCAAAATAACTGTTTCATACTTATTTCTCTTTCCTCAAACTTCTAATACCCCTACACCTTGCCATTATCTCATGACCTACTTTCTACTTTAAGAAAATAGAAGTAGACAGAACTTCCTTATGTCTCCCTCTCAACCACCAAGCTGCTATGTTCCTTGCCTCACTCCTGTTATAATAAAGGCCAATTTCTATCTACTTGTACACGGATTCTCGTCTTTTTTTGCCTTCTTAATCTTCGAGAACTTCACTTCTGAAATTAGCATCACCAATTTCTTAGTCTCCCCATGATCATTTCTATCATCAAACAAACACAATACGGTTTTCTCATTTTAACAAAAAAGCCTCCTGTAATCCCATGTACCCCAACCCTCATAGTTACCACTCCATTTCATTGCTCCCCTTCTGAGAAACAAACAAACAAACAAAAAAACCCCACCTTTTTTGAAGAGTCCTTTGTACCCTGAAGAAGAATAAAGTAGAGTAGGGAGGTCAGGAAAGATCTAAGAATGTGACACCCAAACAGAGACCAGAGCGCAATAAGGGAACAAAGTCATGAGAGTATTGTGGGGGGTTGGGAGGAGGAGAATTTTTCTAAGCAGAGGCAACAGAAAGTACTTGTGAAAGTTGATCACACAAATTGAGTCATTCTTGTCATACCCAATTAAATCACAGAAGAGGAGGGGCTGGGAGGGTGGAACATTCAGGGTACAAAACATGGCTCCAAGAATGTAATTCCCTACAAGCCTGACTGCTGAAACTGCCTGTTGTAACCTAAGACCAGTTATTTACAACTGCTGAGATAACTTGCTGCAACTCTAACTTTGCCCACTGCTATCGCCCACCAGTCAGAGCTTTCCAGCTCCCCAAACCCTTACTAGTGCCAATGAACTTTCTTAAAAAACGATACATACATTTCTCCTTTTTATAAAACTCTTTCTCTTTGTCCTTCAGATACACCAAAGACCACCCAGTCTGCATGTATGCCCCTGAACTGCAATTCTTTCCCTCCAAATAAAACATTTTAATTTAGAGATTCATATCTACATTTTTATTTTGACTTCAACATACTAAATCCATAGGCTGGGCGTCTGCTTGACTTATCCAAGGATCTGCAAGGTAACCAGTGTGTCTAAAGCTCAATAGGTGACGAAGAAAGTCATAGGTAAGCAAGGTCAGAGGAGTAGCCAGGGGTCAGATCCTGGGGTCAGGACTTTGGATTTCAGCCAGGGTGTGGAGAGAGGAGAGGAAAATGATCTGGTTTGTATAGTAAAAGAATTGCTCTGCTGAGCAGAGAACAGCTAAGGAGGGTGCAAACTCAAGAGTGGAGGCACACAGACCACTTAGGAGGTTACTGTGGTGATACATGCTAAAGATGACAAAGACTGATTAGTGAGGCGAGAAGATATATTTGAAGGTAAAGCTAATAAGTTTTGCAGATGATGGCATGACAGATGCAAAAGAAAGGGAAGAATCAATGACTCTAGATTTTTGGCCTTAGCAACTTGGTAAATGGTGGCACTTTTTAATGAAAGGGGGAACACTCAGGGAGGAGGAGGAAAGATGGGAGGGGTGGAAAGCAATAGTATGGGACAGATCCATAGTATGGTTTGAGAGATCTACTAGTTTGGAAAATGGAGATGTTGAATAGGCAGTTGGATATACAAATCTGGAATTCAGGGGAGAAGTCAGGTCTAGAAATAAAAATTTGGGAGTCAAATATAAAATATATTTAATACCATGTGTTTCAAGTTCTCCAGAAAAGTAGAACCAATAGAGATGTGTATGTATGTGTGTGTGTGTGTGTGTGTGTGTGTGTGTGT
>RJWJ010011393.1:0-22892 GCA_004363605.1 Indri indri
GTTGATGGGGTTGTTTGATTTTTTCTTATTGATTTTTTTGAGTTCTAGATAGATTCTGGTTATCAGCCCTTTGTCAGATGTGTAGAGAGCAAATATTTTTTCCCATTCTGTGGGCTGTCTATTCACTCTAGTGATAGTTTCCTTGGCAGTGCAGAAGCTTTTTAATTTGATTAGATCCCACTTATTTATTTTTGTTGCTACAGAGATTGCTTTGGGGTTCTTCAAGAATTCCTTGCCTAGGCCGATGTCTGAAAGGGTCTTCCCAACATCTTCATTTAGAATTCTTAAGGTTTCATGCCTTAGGTTTAAGTCTGTTATCCATCTTGAATTGATTTTTGTGAGAGGTGAGAGGTGGGGGTCCAGTTTCAATCTTCTGCATGTGGCTATCCAGTTTTCCACTTTATTTTTCTGTAACTAAGCTTCCTTCATTTTAGAGCCTCCATTTTTCCTGATCACAAAAATACTAGAACAAGACACACCTTGGGAAACTCAGTTTGTTGATTACCGTCCCAGTCAACTTCATGTGTTTAACTCAGTAAATTCAGGGATCCTCCAGTTCTTTCCAGGGTCTCATCTAGGTTCATAGGAATGGGATGGGAAGAGGGTACTGGTTCACGATCGGCCTTTATCCATGTTTGCCCCCTCTGGAATACAACTCACCTCCCTCTTCCACAACATCACTCTTAGCAGTATTACCTATTACCTTCGATAGAAGGATCCACGAAGCCACCATATCTTACAGAAGCGTAGCCAGAGGTGGGGTCCAGGTCTCGGATCCTATTACCAGGAACTATACAAATGGCTCTCTCTACTTCTCTCCTTTCCTATTCTGAAGGCTACCCCCCATCTTGACTCAACCCCTCCTCCCTGACTAGTGAACATTTTACCTAAATCTTTGAATAAAAGTGATGCTCCGGGAAGATGCACCATATTTATCTAAGAGCTTCTCATACCCCTTGGCCTATTGCCATATATTTCCAAGTATCTAAGTGCTCCAGTTTGGGAAACATAGCCAGAAAGAATAACTAGAAATCTGGTGAGTGAAGATGGTAGGGAAGAGGACTTCAAACGGAGGAACTTGCAAGTCAGGGAACTTGGGTTTAGTAATTAAAGAAGCTGGTAGAGGAGTTGGACCAGGTAAACCTAGACAAGTAGACAGGGGACAAATTTTGGAAGACTTTGGATGCCATGATAAAAAGCGTGAGCTCATGCTGTAAAACCTAGAATTAAAAAAAAAGAAAATCATTTTAAGGATTTCAGAGTAAGACAATGATTGATTCAGGTTTGGGAAGCTCAATGGACAGAATGGATTGGGAGAGTGAGAGCCGGGGACAAGGATGAGGCTTGGGAAGGGACCAAGGGTGGAGGAATCTCAGCTGATATTGTGTCAGCTAAAATGGCAAAGCAAGGAGGATGCTGAGAAGAGCAATGAGGAGGTAAGCTGGATTCAGTGAATGGATTCAAGGATGAGGAAGAGGAGACAGGGTGATGAGAAGAAAAAAAAAGACAGTTTTGTACCTCTAACTCCAACAAGCTTTAGGCGTGTAAAGATGGCTGAAAAAGCCTTTTGAGATGCTTCTGAGCCAACTTGCATTGGAGAAAAAGAAAACTGAGGGAAATTTTGCTTATTTATCTCCTATCAGAAGAATTAAGGGCAATAGGCATTTGGTTTCTTACATATCAGCATGATTGGTTGATTCAGTCACTTGGGAGGACAAAAGCATTAGTTGAGCTAGAAGCCTACGGTAGAGACACAGACCAGACCATTCCATGTATAAGTACTAGTTAAACTAAAACCAGCATTCTGGAATAAAATATTAATAGCAATCCTGAAACTTGAGACCATGTCCATGGTGAAACCACTCTCTAAGGCAGAGCCAGTTGAAGGTCATATGGTGATTATCAAAGTTCTTCAGTGTTTCCCATATTCCCTTTTAAGGCCTTTCTCCTCAGGGTCCCAGTGTCTGTCATGCTAAACCCGGCTGCCCAAGACTCCCCTTTATGGGTAGGTTCCTATATGTCCCAGTTTGCCTGAGAGACTCTTGGCATATGCCTACAGTCTTGGCATAATTATTAACAGCACCTCCCTTCACTCTCATGAGTATCCTGCCTGATCAATTATGTGGTTGTTCTGATTGCATATCACCCAGGCAGTGCCCTTGACTCTACTACTCTCTCCTCTCCAAATGTAGTGATGTAAACCCAATGTGTAAGGAAAATGCTCATCGTAAAATCCCCTTCACGATAATTTCCAAGATGATTTCCAGAAACAATCCAAGAAGAGAAGCAGATTATAGAAGGGCAGTGCCAGAATGGCAGCAGTTAATGTTTGATAATCAAATGCTATGTACCAGTTGGTTGACCTTGGGCAAATCAGTTAATATCGCTGAGCTGTGTCTTCACTTGTAAAATGGGAACAATAGATCACCTTTATTTCCCTACTTAGATTATTATGAGGGTCCAATATTATGAAAGACTCTTGTAATGTGTACCACAGCAGGCTTAGCAAGTAAACAATAATTGCACTGAAGTCTTAATGTGTTATTCTTCCTAGGTGTGTCTGCATTTCAACATTCCTCCACCCTCCAAATTTCAGACTTTGGCAGCCTAATCAATTGCTCTGCCACTGTAATGTTCTATGTAACAGCAAATAGGAAAATGCTGCTTCTACCATCTTAGAAGCTATTTTCCTAAAAACCTAGGATGCTAAAAGCTAAATATGCAGTTAAATTATTACAAAACTCAGTAACTGGCAAATACAGTCATGGCAGGGTCCTGCTTAGACAGTCGAGAATAAGACCCAAATTATTTATTTTAAAAATGTAGATAAAAAGGCAGCAAATGGGAATTTTCAATTCTGATTCTTGGTATATTTTAGAACAATGATTTGTTCCTTCTTATAATTTCAGGTGTTTTCGATGTGGACGTGGAAGAGACACCTTCCTATCTTTTTTAATATAATCCTAATTTCCAAACTCCTTGGGGCTAGATGGTTCCCTAAAACTCTGCCCTGTACTGTCACTGTGGATATTTCAAAGAACCACGTGATTGTGGACTGCACAGATAAGCATTTGAAGGAAATTCCTGGAGGTATTCCCACCAATGCCACGAACCTCACCCTCACCATTAACCACATACCAAATATCTCCCCAGCCTCCTTCCAAAGACTAGAGCATCTGGTGGAGATTGATTTCAGATGCAACTGTGTACCTATTCGACTGGGGTCAAAAGATAACATATGCCCCAAGAGGCTGGAGATTAAACCCAAAAGCTTTAGTGGACTCACTTATTTAAAATCCCTTTACCTGGATGGGAACCAGCTTCTAGAGATACCTCAGGGTCTTCCACCGAGCTTACAGCTTCTGAGCCTTGAGGCCAACAGCATCTTTTCCATCGTGAAAGACAATCTAACAGAATTGGCCAACATAGAAATACTCTACCTGGGCCAAAACTGTTATTATCGAAATCCTTGTAATGTTTCATTCTCAATCGAAAAAGATGCCTTCCTAAACCTGAAAAACTTAAAAGTGCTCTCCTTGAAAGATAACAATGTGACAGCTGTCCCCACTGTTTTGCCATCTACTTTAACAGAACTCTATCTCTACAACAATATCATTACAAAAATCCAAAAAGATGATTTTAGTAACCTCAACCAATTGCAAATTCTTGACCTAAGTGGAAATTGCCCTCGTTGTTATAATGTCCCATTTCCTTGTACACCTTGTGAAAACAATTCTCCCCTACAGATTCATGAATATGCTTTTGATGCATTGACAGAATTAAAAGTTTTACGTCTACACAGTAACTCTCTTCAGCATGTGCCCCAAAGATGGTTTAAAAACATTAAAAACCTTGAGGAACTAGATCTTTCCCAAAACTTCCTGGCCAAAGAAATTGGAGATGCCAAATTTTTGTATTTTCTTCCCAACCTTGTCCAATTGGATCTATCTTTCAATTTTGATCTTCAGGTCTATCATGCATTTATGAATCTATCAGATACATTTTCTTCACTGAAAAACCTGAAAATTTTGCGCATCAGAGGATATGTCTTTAAAGAGCTGAACAGCCTTAACCTTGCCCCATTACATAATCTTTCAAAGCTTGAAGTTCTTGATCTTGGCACTAACTTCATAAAAATTGCTGACCTTAGCATATTTAAGCAGTTTCAGAGTTTGAAATTCATAGATCTTTCAGTGAATAAAATATCACCTTCAGGAGATTCAAGTGAAGTTGGTTTCTGCTCTAACCCCAGAACTTCTGTAGAAAGTCTTGGATCCCAGGTCTATGAATCAATACATTATTTCAGATATGATGAGTATGCAAGGAGTTGCAGGTATAAAAACAAAGAGACTCCTTCTTTCATGCCTTTTAATGATGAGTGCCACTCATATGGGCAGACCTTGGACCTAAGCAGAAATAATATATTTTTCGTCAAGTCCTCTGATTTTCAGAATCTTTCCTTCCTCAAGTGCCTAAACTTGTCAGGAAATGCCATTGGCCAAACACTTAATGGCAGTGAATTCAAGCCTTTAACGGGGCTGAAATATTTGGACTTCTCTAATAACCGGCTTGATTTACTCTACTCAACAGCATTTGAGGAGCTACAACAACTGGAAGTTCTAGATATAAGTAGTAACAGCCATTATTTTCAATCAGAAGGAATTACTCACATGCTAAACTTTACCAAGAACCTAAAGGTTCTGAACAAACTGATGATGAATGACAATGACATCTCTACCTCCGCCAGCAGGACCATGGAGAGTGAATCTCTCCGAACTCTGGAATTCAGAGGAAATCACTTGGATATTTTGTGGCGAGATGGTGATAACAGATACTTACAATTCTTCAAGAATCTGCTAAAATTGGAGGAATTAGACATCTCTAAAAATTCCCTGAGTTTCTTGCCTCCTGGAGTTTTTGATGGTATGCCTCCAAACCTAAAAAATCTCTCCTTGGCCCAAAATGGGCTAAAATCCTTCAATTGGGGAAAACTCCATTTTCTGAAGAATCTGGAAACTTTGGACCTCAGCCACAACCAACTGACGACTGTCCCTGAGAGATTATCCAACTGTTCCAGAAGGCTCAAGAAACTGATTCTTAAGAATAATCAAATCAGGCATCTGACAAAGTATTTTCTACAAGATGCTTTCCAGTTGCGATACCTGGACCTTAGCTCAAATAAAATCCAGGTTATCCAAAAGACTAGCTTCCCAGAAAATGTCCTCAACAATCTGGAGATGTTGCTTTTGCATCATAATCGGTTTCTATGCACCTGTGATGCTGTGTGGTTTGTCTGGTGGGTTAACCATACGGAGGTGACTATTCCTTACCTGGCCACAGAAGTGACTTGTGTGGGGCCAGGAGCACACAAGGGCCAGAGTGTTGTCTCTCTAGATCTGTATACCTGTGAATTAGATCTGACTAACCTGGTTCTGTTCTCACTTTCCATATCTGCAGCTCTCTTTCTCATGATGGTTATGACAGCAAGTCACCTCTATTTTTGGGATGTATGGTACAGTTACCATTTCTGTAAGGCCAAGATAAAGGGGTATCGGCGTCTGATACCGACAGACTCTTGCTATGATGCTTTTATCGTGTATGACACTAAAGACCCAGATGTGACAGAATGGGTTTTGGATGAGCTGGTGGCCAAATTGGAAGACCCAAGAGAAAAACATTTTAATTTATGTCTTGAGGAAAGAGACTGGTTACCAGGGCAGCCGGTTCTGGAAAACCTTAACCAGAGCATACAGCTTAGCAAAAAGACAGTGTTTGTAATGACAGACAAGTATGCAAAGACTGAGAATTTTAAGATAGCATTTTACTTGTCTCATCAGAGGCTCCTGGATGAAAAAGTAGATGTGATTATATTGATATTCCTTGAGAAGACCTTTCAGAAGTCCAAGTTCCTCCAGCTCCGGAAAAGGCTCTGTGGGAGTTCTGTCCTTGAGTGGCCAAGAAACCCACAGGCTCATCCATACTTCTGGCAGTGTCTGAAAAATGCCCTGGCCACGGACAATCATGTGGTGTATAGTCAGGTGTTCAAGGAAACCATCTAGCCTTTCTTTGCAAGATGTGACTGCCTAGCTTACCAAGGATACGCCTGGCTGCCTAGATTGCTCATAAATATCTCGCCAAAAGAGTGTTTTGAAATTCTCCAAGAGCTGGGATTGCCCATATCAGAGAGGAGTCACCAATGTCTGACAAAGGAGTTAAAAAGATGGTATTTATTAATATAGCATGCATTGAGTCTTCTTTCTCATCTCTCTGTGTCTCCATTCACACTTGAATCTCTCCCCTCAGCTCTTGTACAAGAGCTGTTGGGAGAAGGGTGCAAGTAGAGAATGTGGGGCTCTGATTCTCCTGTAACTGGGTGATGAAATATACACATAGTCATGAAATTGGGAAGAACTACACTTCTATCCTTAAGAAGTACTGGTATGCTCATAAATAGGGAAAAAAATGTTCAAGCTCTGTCTGTATGACACCAAAATGTACCAGACTTAGTTTAGTGAAGTAAAAACCCAGTTAACTCCCCAACCAATTGCTTCCGTATCATCTGGCGCCCCCTTCTGTGCAGACCCAGTGTTGGTGGTGCCTCTCGCTCACTCTTTTCCCTTGGGCCTGCCGCTGGGTTCCATGGGGAAACAGTGAGGAACATGTTTATCATCAATGGATATGGTCCACCTACAAATGGAAAAACATTAAAATGATCTGCCTTTATACAAAGTGACACTCTTTCCCTTTGATGATAATTTATCTGCTTAAATGTTTTTCTCTGCACTGCAAAGTACCATATCCAAAGTAAAATTCCCTCATCTAATGATCTTTCAAACTGCTTTGTTGACTAATGCCATAAATTTTAAATATCTGCTACCTTGATGCACCAACATTAGATGGTTTTGATGGTAAACCCTGAAGGTGGACACCAAGAACATGTACTTATTATTTATAGTTTTATCAGGGATGACAATTATTTGAATGACAATTATGTGGATTCCTTTCCCTTTTTTGAAGTGGAGAGAAACTGAGGTTGCAGGTCTTAACATTGAGAAAGCTTCAGTTTTGAACTTCAGCTTTCATATTCAAAAATAGCAGAAAGGACCAAGACATTCTTAAGACACACATTCACCTGGGTAAAAATTCACATGAGTTCAAAATTTGAAACCTGACCAATTTGCTTTATTTCATGAAAGAAATTATCTACAAAGGTGTCTGTGCCATCTGGAAAATGGTGTGCCTGGGTTCAGATCCTACAGCATTGGCTTGGAGACACCGTATTTCCCTCCTGTGTGGAAATGCCAAAGGGTTTGCTTTTAAGTATAGCTGTGAATACACAGTATATAAATTATTTCCAAAGGACATTTGATCAATTAATAAGGGCCACGAATTTGCAAATTAATCTCTGGAATGAATAGAGAGGTAACTAAGTTTCTGGAGTCAACTATTTCACAACTTCTGTAAGCTTTGTTGTGCTTAATTGGTTCCTTTCTTCAATGAAAACAAAGATAATGTCATAAAAAATCAGCGTTTGGCCACTATAAATTTTCTTCTATTAAAACACATAAGCACATAAAATGTAAGCTATTTGGGAGATTTATAAAACCATAAATCACTTGAAAACAACTGAAACATCTTCTGAAATGGATCAAGAGGAAGGGAAACTAAAAATAATGCAACTCAGAAACCACAGAGTATTTCGACATGAGGTTAAGCACAGTGGTTTGTTGTAGGAAAATAACCAAGGGCACACCAACAGATGGTTTTCATTTTAATTCCTTTGTAATCTTGACAAGTCACTCTTTTAACTTTCTGAGGGTCCTTGGTGGAGTTTTGTAGGACTGGAGCTGTTTGTAGATGGCTCAGATCAAAGGCCACCACCTCAAGCTACCTGGAGAGCATGACTTTGAGGTGCCCACAACGCTCTGACCGGCCTCTGGTTGGCTCCATCCCAGGAGGGACTCCCAGATTCTCCGTGAAACCTGCCCCACGGTCAAGGCTGGGCCCCTAGCCCCTTTCAACCCTGGACCTGGGCACATCCTTCCTCCTCAGACAGATACTGCACTTCAGCAAGACTTGGGCATTTTTAGGACCTAAGCCAAGGGAGGCATTGGGAAGAGCAAACGCTATGGCTGAGAAAAGGGCAAAACTAGTTTCTGCAGTTTGTCGAGGAGAGAGAGGCTGAGGCTGATTACAGCCCCGTTCCTGAACCAGGTTCCCTCGGCTCCATCCTTGCGTCTATTTCCAGCTCCATCTGTCTGGACACTCTTTTAGGTCCAGATGGCCTCTTACGTGTAGTCAGGGAATACAGAGCACATGAAGGGACATAGTGACCTGAGAACCTGAGCATCATGTGCACATCTCCAAAGAGGCTGTGATGGTCGTAGTAAGCAGTGTGTGATAGGAGACATACACTCTTTCTTTTACGACACATTTTCCCCTCCCATAAAACATGATTTTATTTACTTCCTTCTTCTCATCCTAACTCGGGTGAACAAGACAAGTAGGTTTCACATCCCTCTAGTTATTTACAGCCCAATTTTAAAATGGGCGTGGGGCTGAGGTTGGAATGTTTCCTCCACCTCTTCTGCACATGCTCAGTGAGCGGGAACACTGATCATGGGAAGGTTTATTAGACACACTGTGGACGTGCACCCCTCCTTGGAGCTTTGGGGTGCCACGCCCCAGGACTAGTTAGTTGTGGCACACGCTGCTGGTTGCCTCTGCTGGAGGGTGGAGCCCCTGACCCTAAGGAACATTGGAAACTATTTTTACCATCTGAAGTACAGTAGCCACGTGGGAGGGAAACGACCAAAGAACACGATTGAGGACACTCAAAAAGAGATGTGCTTTAGAGAACACCAACACAGAAAATTCATCCATTTCGCTCAGTTAATGTCATGAAGGGGAACAAGAGATCCACTGACCCACCAACCAACATAGCAAAGGGGAGGAGGAGGGTTAAAAAGAGAAAAAGTCCCAAAGCCATGATGAGATTGAGTGGAAAGAGCCCTAGTGACATAGGGACCATCCATGATGCTGAGAATGAAATTACAACAGGGCAGTTTCACGCTGTTTCAGGTTTTCTTTCTTTCCCACCTTTCTTCTCACCAACCCCCGCCCAGTTTGCTTTTTGGCTCTAGACAGCCCTGGCAAGCCTCATGTAACGCACAAGAATCAAAGAAGGCAGCCGTTGTTGCAGGTGGGTTCTTCTGTTTAGGAGGGGCGGTTTTGTCTGCACTTTTGGTTTAAAACCTGTCTCCCTGTCACACACGTAGTAAATCCCCACCTGCTCAGTGAAACCTTCCCGGGGTGACGCTGGCTGGACTCTCTGCCACATTCAAATTTATGTTCTTTCTACTTATCTCAACTTTCAAGCAGGGAGTTAAGAAACTAGATTAGGACCTAGCACTCTGCTTTTGAGATTTTCCCTAATCTCGGCTTATAATTCATTTCTATTGCTTTTGTCATGATATTTCGGTGGTTGCATGTCTTTGTATGTTTATCCTGTCCCCTCTTAGTGATTTATATTAATTAAATGTTTTGGAAAAGCTCAAACTTAAAATGACTGAGAAGGTTTGAGTTGCAGTGTCACAACAAACACCCTCCGGAAATAGTCTGGTAGGATCCTGAGGGAAAGAGGAAGTCCTGGGGGCCTTGTGACAGTTTTCAGACATCCCTAGAGCAAAGATGAGGCAGGCAGTGGCTTCCACAGAAAGACTGCTCTCAATGTTCTTCCAGCTGGTGGCAAGTCCTGGGGCTAAGGCTAGACAGAGACGTCTAAGATGCCACTTTGCTCTTGATGACATATATGACTGCTTGACTTCTCACTGGCTGAGGTGATGCCATGGGACGTAGATTCCAGGGACTTTTCTAACAGCGAATTGCACGAGTTGACATCTCAAGCAACAGAAGTGTGTAGTAACGTCTCTGTGAACCCATATCTGAGGCCCATTGTCTAGGGGACCACACTGCTGAGAAGATCACTTGGGCTATTTTGGGAGGAACTGACCCTACCCAAAAACTAGGCTGTTGTCCTGCCATCATCCCCGGGACAATGGTAACATCCCCGGGCCAGGTCCAAATGGAGTCCTACCAAGCAGGACTTAGTAACAGGTGACACGCATTACATAAAACACTTTATAACCCCATCTCTCTCCTAGGCCCGCATTTCCCACGATTGACTTAGTTGCCTTTGGATTGAAGCTTCATAACTGAAATCCTCAGCTAACTTATAACCTGCTAAGGATTGCTTTAACACATCACTCCTGTCCATTAACACAGTGTGATGGATTAATTTGTTCTCCAGAACAGTCCACCTAGGAAAACAGAACACAGGAAGCATGTTCTGAGTGGAGAGGATGGATTTTAAAGTGATCCCAGCTTTGGCTCCTACTCACCAGGGCAGGCCCACGAAGGGAATGACAGGCAAAGAGAGAGTGAGGAGGACCTCAGGAACAAGGCCACCAGATGAAGTCACTGGTACACTGACAATGTCATCGAGCGAGGGGTGGAGGAGGAGGAGAGAAGGAAGTCATTTATCCAGCAGCAAATGCAAATTAAATGCTTCATTTATTCTTCAATCTTCACATCACCTCCATGAGACTGGTATTAGTAGCTCCATCTTAAAGGTGATGGGTTAACTCAGAGATGAAGGTGGGATCAGAGAAGTGAAGTCAACTGCTCAAGGTCACAGAGGAAGTAACTGACCCCACCCAAAACTGACCTAGCTCTGTCCAACTGGTGTAATTGGTTCTCTAATTTTATTGGGGAGTTGAATCATCTAAGGAGCTTGGAAACCATGTGGATTTCAGGCTCCCATACCAGAGATCCCCATCTCTGGGACCCAGGAATCTGCATTTCTGGAATACTTGGGAAGCAGCTGGACTGCAGGGCAGTTTGGGGAGCACCACGTGTTCCTCTGGGACACCAGGGACTGTTAACACAAGGATCACTTCAGCAAGGAAACCAAAGTCCCCAGCCTGTGCTCAATTTCTCCTTTCCCTTCCGTGTATAAACTGGTGCTCTTGACACACTCCCAGGGAGCAGAGCTGCATAGAAACTCAAATTGTTTCCCACCGGGTACTTTTTTTTTTTTTTAAGGGATACAATTTAACTATTTAGGACTGACAGTTCTGTTGAAGGGCTAAAATGTGAAGATAATTTGGACAAGAACACTGGGGTAGATTTAGGTAGAGACAGGGGCAGGTGGCTAATGGAATTGCAGTCACAGAAGTCCTGATAAATAGAGCTGCTGCTTACATTCATGGGTAAAAGGATGTCTTTACTGGTAATTCCCCTAATACCTTACTGGATCAGTAGATGCCGGTAGAACTACATACATGGCGCTGAGTTCTACCTAGCGGAGCGTGAGCTCTCTCCCGGGTGCTGATGTTCTGCCTCTGAGACTTTCAGCTGGGTCTCCAAAGTGGGATGTGGGAAGAAAATGTAAGAACAGACATAATCATCTTTTAGAAAGTATGTTTGTGACTATTTTTATCATATGCCCAGTGTATTAATACAGAAATATGTTGGGATGCATGTTAAATGTTGTTTACTGATGAGAGAGCAATGTAAAAATAAGTCGATGACTACGGACTATCAAATCTTTGTTTCTATCACTTATTTCCATTGCTTTTGCTTGATGTCTCTTCAAGACGGGGCTGGTCACGCGTTTCCCTTTGCATGTGCAGGTGTAGATGACTAACACTGAGTCAGCCACTCTCTTTTCCCTACGACATACTTCCTCTTCCCATAGAACATGGCCCCTACTGTTAAACTGCGTTTCAGTGGCAACGAGTCTCTCTCTCGTGTGCTCTAGCTAAGCGCGCTCTCTCTCTTATATTTCTGAACAATCCAACTGCTGACCATTCCCTCGTGCCACCCCCACCCCTGCCCCTGCCCATAAATGGCATCTTTGAAGCCTGCCGTAACTTGCTAGACAGTTTGGGGGTTACCAGTCTTTTTCATCCTACTTGACTGTCAGTTCATGAAAACTGCTGCTGGAAGGGCTTGATGCTTGGGTGTTTTATGCCCACGTCCCACAGAAAAGGTTAATTAAGTCAGAGATGATGGAACGCTCACTTGTTGATATATACACACACACGCATATACACCCACATATGTATTCTATATACACACATATATCTGTCCATATATGTTTGTGTGTATATGCATACATATGTGCAAGTGTGTACATATTTGTGTGTGTGTTTGAATTACTGATAAGTCTATGGCCATGTTCTGCATGACTTAGTTATAAACTAATCCAGGTGACATAACCATAAAAAGTACTCCGCATAGGGTCTGACATCTATTGAGTGCTCTGTAAATATTATCTTGTATTATTTTCCTTTAGACATATAATAAATTATATCAAGAGACTAATTCTATATTCCTCATACAGTGAATATTTTTACTCTTTTTCAGTGTATAGTGTGTGGAAATTTTTTTACTAACCACTTCTGCTGTGTGTAAAGTTGACGCTAAACATTTCATGCACTATATTCATATATTATTTAAATGTTTTAATTTAAAGGGCATCACTCAATTTTTTAGCTCTTCCATTCATTACATATTCTCAACCACTTCTTTTCTACTCCTGTTTTCTCTGGATTTAAGTCCATCAAATTTTCCAGAAACATCCCAGATACCCAAAGCTCGTCTCTGTAGGTTTTTTTTTTTAGTATAAGTCCTCATTTTCCATAATCTCCTTTCTACCATAAGAACACTGACCACTTCCTGCCTAAAACTTATCTAAAGAAAGTCCCTTTTAGTTGATCCAAGTTCCCAGATTTCCTCAGTTCTGCTTTTTCCTGTGATCCCACAAGAAGAAAATCCAAAAGTTTGAAGTAGTGCCAAATGTTAGTTTGCATAAAACCCTGTGGTGCTTCGTCACCTGTAAGAATCAGAATGGGGTTCTTCTGGGGCCTAGCCACCCCCTTCTCCTGCTGTTCCTCTGACTCTGGGTGTAATTGGCGTCCACTGTCACATGTGAGTTTACATTCTTCCGCGTGGAGCCTGTGTTCATAAAACTCCATTTAAAAAGCCACGTTGAGGGAGATCCTACAGAGGTTTATATACAACAGTATGAAGTGGTTTCTTCTGGGAGTGTGCTGGGCAGGGTTTAGCTCTCATTAGAGGCACTGGCCTCCAAAGTCGGGCCAAGTCCATCCAGCCTCCATGAAACTCACCTGGGAACTTAGAATCCCAATTAGAAAGGCTGAAGTTGTCAGAATTGTTGGGGTTTGAGGGAGCCGGTTACTTGCCCGTCTCTCCAGCTGAGTGATTCCCACTAGAGACAGGTGCTGTTCAGAGCCAGCACATGCTGAGTTCCAGGCCATAGCTTGGGCTTGCGGTCCTGCAACTCTCGCATCCTGCCACTTAATCACAGGGAGAAAAGAAGGAGAAGTGCCAGCCTCAACCCAGAGCAAAGGCTCCCTGGCACAGAGAACTCACCTCGGGGCAGCAGAAGCAGAAAGGGTGCACTCTGCCAGCGCCTGTCCCGAGAGAACAAGAGCCAGGGGACTGGAGCAGACAGGAGCAGGGACAATTTCCTCACTGTCACCAGTCTCACAGCAGCACTGGAAGGGGAAAAGGGGAAGAAAGACGAGTCCCCATCCTTCCCCATCTCAGGGGTTGATGTTGAAATGTAGGGAAAAGAGAAAAGTCCCTCTAAAGTACCCCTCTGAATCAACAATAAATGAATAAGTTCTCAACTAAATTGTCTATCCTGATAAATTAGGTCTGTAAAACATGACGCCATGCTTGCATTCATGAGATGAGGAAGACTCTTCTCTGCAGAACAGAGACCAGAGTTTACAAGTATCCCCTCACTATGTATCTACCTTACAGAAGGTAGAGTCCCTACCTTCAGGGGGCTGAAGATAAAAATTTCCAAGGCTCACTATTATAGATTGGGTTCTACAAAATAGGCATTTCTGAGATGGTATGCAACATAGCTATGAAATGTGTATTCTGCAATATGTAGATGTAGTACTCACAAGCTGTCAATTGTACTCATTCATTCAGTCAGTCAATAAATATTTATTATGTGCCCATTATGGGGGGCAGACATAGTGCTGGGGGGCAAGGACACACTGGTGAGCAAAAACAGAGATCGTCCCTGTTCTCCTAGAGCTTATTCAGAAACCCATTGGTCAGATTATTGCACTGAGGGAGATCCAAGTGCAACGAAGGAAAGGAAGAGGTTTCTGTAAAAGTACATAATTCTCACGTGACAACTCAGAGAACTGAGTCAGGCTGGGGGAAGGGGTAGGGGACAGGCTGTCCTGAGGAAGGCCACTCACATAAGATATGAAAAATGTGCTAATTGAACAAGACAACACTGAAAGATGACCATATTTGGGGGTGGGAGACAATGAGTGTGTCTTAGTCACGTTGAACTTGGGAGGCTTTGAATACCTCATTGGGGAGGTTGAGCCAGCAGGTCCCCATGGTCTGTAGAGCTCAAGGAAGAGAGCTGAACAGGAGAGACACAGTTGAAAGTTCCTGTGGCAATGGATGCCTTGGGCAGGGACTTGCTACTCAAACTGTGGTCCCCGGCCCAGTTTGTTAGTAATGCGGGGAGTTTGTTAGTAATGCGGAATCTCAGGCTCCACTTCAGACCTGCTAAATCAGACACACAAGTGGAAGATGGCCCTGTCCCATAAATAACAAGGGTTATAACTACAGAGATTTTCAAGGTGAGGATAATACCAGGACATCCTGCAGGGAGTATATATTCATCGTGAGACAGTCCCTGTGATTCAGATCTCAGCTTCTGCACCTGTTACAGTGGTTCTTATCTTTGGCTGCACCTTGAAATTACCTGAGACGCTTTAAAAAAAGACCCATGCCTGGGCCCCACCATGGAGATTCTGATTTAATTGGTTTGGGCTGTAGCCAGGGCTTTGGATTTTAAAGCTCGAGGGTGATTCCAATATGCAGGCAAAGCTGACAACCACCTCTTGAGAATCATTGCTCTATTGCAACTGGTTCTCAAGCTGGAGCAGGCATTAAAATCACACCCGAGGGGCTTGTTAAGACTCAGTTTGCTGGGCTCCGCCTCAGAGTTTTCTAATTCAGTAGGACTGGAGTTGGAATCTGGGAATTCGCGTCTTTAATAAGGGGGCCCAGGTGAAGCTGATGCTACTGGTCGTGCTCTGTTCAGTGGTTCTCAAACTTCTTCGGCTAACAGGATCTACCTACAGAGTCCTAGGCCCCACTTGATTTTATATCATTTAAAATTTATGAAGTCGACCCCTCTCTAGCTTAGAACTTAGTTAAAAATGGGAGGAGTAAAAGATTATTGTTTCATGGTGTTCGCTTTTCTTAAATCTTAAGCACTTTGATGCCTGTAGGGCAAATTACAAATAAAAGTTGTTTTTATTTGGAAACTTTGGTTTCCTTAACTGAAATTGCAAAAAAGTCAGGAATGAAATTTGTAGACATGTTTACGTTTTGATTAACTATTACAGAAGTTTAAAATTTTATATTCGTTTTATCCTATATGTTATCACACAAAAACTACCTACCTACCCAAGCAGAAAGTCTGAAATATTGGGCGGTGAGCGCCATCTGGTGGCGGCACGGTTATTAATTCCTTTGCGGTTGGCTGGATCTTCAAGTCATTGCTGACACGTGAGGGCGTTTCTGAAGTCCCCTGGGGTGCAGATGCAGAAAGGAAGAGACAAAAATGGTTTTCTCAAATGCTAAAAGCACCGCTTCTGGAGATACGAAGATTCGAAACAGAGAAATAGAAGGAAAGAGGAAAGAACACACGTTGGGAGGAAGAGTGGGAGGGGTCCTCACAATTGTGAGGGATCAAATCAGAGACCTGGTGGAGAAGCAGCCTGAACGAGAGGCTTCTTCACCCCCATGCCGAGCTCTGGGCCCAAGCCTAGCAGATTGTGCTCATGCTTTTCAGACAGCCCTGAAGTGGCTGTCCCCAAAACCTTCCGCCACATTTTCAGCCTATGGGACTGACCCCTCCACCAGATTCCTGGTCCCCAGCACATAACCTCACCTCCTCCACGCAGAAGAAATCTGAGGCCCACCATGGCTCATCCTTGCGTTCCCTCCTCTCTCTACATCAAAATAACCTCACTGTCTCATGAAACCTCGGTTCTTCCCCCACAGAGCCTATCCACCTTCGTTCCCATCCCTCGGGGAAAAGCGGCTTTAGTGATGAACGAATGCACTGAAGGCTCTGACTTCCCCACAATGCAACGTATCAGTGCAGCACAATTGCACTTGTACCTCATGAATAGATACAAATAAAAATTAATTAATTAAAAAAGGAGAAGAAGACAGATCTACACATCCAAAATAGAGTGCTAGGTGGGAAAAAAATGGTGCAGAACAGCACATATCATATAATAAAAGAATCCTGCCTGTAATTACATGCCAGCATATACATGGGAAGAACCTTGAAGAACATACATCAAACTGTTAATAGCGGCTGTCTCTGAGGAGTGGAATTTGGAGAGCTTTCATCCTATATGTTATACATTTCTGTATTTGGATGTTTAGGACCACATAATAATATTATAATCAGAAAAACTTTATGTGTAATAAAACTTGCTTAATTTTACCCATATCGTCGTCTGTGTCTCCCTTTCATTTTTACCAATATGTATCATGAAACTGGGCTAGATGAATAAAACAGCACATGGGCCCAGAGAGTTTACAGTCCGGTAGAGAATGTAAGATGGAGCCACCAAGATATCCCAAGCAGAAAGTGACAGATGCCACAGAGCTTTCAGTTCAAATCCCAGCTTTGGGTAAATTACCGAGCCGCTGCAAGCCTGTTTTCTCCTCTGAAAATGGGGATTATAGCAACGCCCAGAAGAAAGGGAGTTGTGCGTGGGTAGAGTCTTAGGTGGGTGCCTGGTATAGAAGACTCCACTGGATCTGGGCCGTGGACCATCGAGAGGCATGCAGGGGCCTGGGGACAAGTGTGGCAAAGTGGGTGCCAGGTGAGATAAATAGGACACCGACAGGCTGCACCCAAAATGCACATGGCCAGAGGCACCCACAAGATCATAAAATGCAAGCCCCCGGGAATTACAAAGCCAGGGTCAAGTGGAGGCGGGAGGAGACCTGTCCAGGAAGCACCTGTGGCCCCTCTCACCTGTGTCTGCCCTGGCCAGGGAAGGGCAGGCTGCTCGAAGTGTGGCTCCAGACACAGGCCCATGGCAGCTGTCCTTTCAGGAGCTCTGCATCTCAATTTCAAACCAGAACAGGATCACATCGGCTGTACCTTGAGCAAAGGAAGCCTCTTGTGCATTTCTTCATCCAAATCCCTTATTTAAAAAATGTTTCCTGTTAACTATAGTCACCCTATTGTGCTATCGAATACTAGTTCTTATTCGTTCTATCTAACTGTATTTTTGCACCCATTAACCACCCCACGTTAACCTCCCCTCCCCTTCCCACCCTCTGGGAATAATCTTTCTACTCTCTATCTCCATGAGTTCAATTTTTTTTTTTTTTTTGAGACAGGTTCTAGCTCTGTCACCCAGGCTGGAGTGCAGTGGCATCATCATAGCTCACTGTACCCTCAAACTCCTGGGCTCAAGCAATCCTCCTGCCTCAGCCTCTCCAGTTGCTGGGACTACAGGCAAGCATCACCATGCCCAGCTGATTTTTAAAAATTTTTGTAGAGACAGGGTCTCACTATATTGCTCAGGCTGATCTCAAACTCCCAGACTCAAGGGATCCTTCCACTTCAGCCTCCCAAAGTGTCGGGATTACAGATGTGAGCCACTGCTCCTGGCTTAATTTTTTTTTTTTTTTTTTTTTTTTTTAGCTCCCACATACAAGTGAGAACATGCGAAATTTGTCTTTCTGTGGCTGGCTTTTTCACTTCATATAATGACCTCCAATTCTATCCATGTTGTTTCATATGACAGGATTTCATTTTTTTTTTGTGGCTGATTAATATTTCATTGTGTATACATAGCACATTTTCTTTATCTGTTCCTCTGTTGATGGACACTTATGTTGATTGTCTTATCTTGGCTGTTGTGAACAGCGCTGCAGTAAACATGGGAGTGCAGGTATCTCTTCCACATACTGATTTCCTTTCTTTTGGGTAGATATCCAGTAGTGAGATTGCTGGATCATGTGGTAGTTCTATTTTTAGTTTTTTGAGAAACCTCCATACTGTTCTCCATTGCGGTTGCACTAATTTACATTCCCACCAATGGCATAAGAGGGTTCCCCTTTCTCCACATTCTCGCCAGCATCTGTTATTGCTTGTCTTTTGGATAGAAGCCATTTTAACTGGGGTGAGATGATATCTCATTGTGGTTTTGATTTGTATTTCTCTGATGATTAGTGATATAGAGCATTCTCTCATATACCTGTTGGCCATTTGTATGTCTTCTTTTGAGAAACATATATTCAGATCTTTTGCCATTTTTAAATCAGATTATTTGATTTTTTCCTACTGAGCTGTTTAGCTCCTTATATAGAGAGTGACTACAGTTAACAATGATTTACTGTATGTTTTAAAATAACTAAGTGTGGAATTGGAATGTTCCTACACAAAAAATGATTTTGTGCAGATAGTTGGTGTGGTTTAAAAAAAAAAGGAAATGATAAATAATGCTCGAGTTTGTGGATACCCTAGTTAGTCTGATTTAATCATCACACATTGTACGCCTGTATCAAAAATCACACATACCCCATAAATATATACAACTATTATGTACCTATAATAATTAAAAATAAAAATTTTAAAAAGTTTCTTTTATACGAGTCCTTCCACTTTAGCCTTTTCTGCATTTAGCACTTATTTCACTTTTTTTTCATGAAAAACAGTTGATTCCAGGTACTTGGTATTTTCCCAGGCCTTCTGCATTCTCCAGGGTTCCACATTATTTCCATATGTGGCACCTTGTGGCATCCCTGACATGGGGAAGCCATTGCTGCCTTATGTATTCTCTGGTGGTCACTGACTCGAGAGGAAAGGGCTGTGGCCAGGGCTGGGTAAGGCCCCTGAAAGTGGCTTTCCAGGCCCGCTGTGGGCAACAGCCCAGGGATGAGTGAAGTCACAACAAGGGTAGTAATGGTAATACCAACTCTGCTAGTTGAATGTTTACTTTGTGCCAGGTACTTTTCTAGGAGTTCCACAAGGGTGACCACATTTAATCCCCAAAGCAACTATATGAAAAATATACTGTTATTCTTATCTCCATTTGAGAGATGAGAACACTGAGGCTCAGAGAGGCTCATCTGCTGGTGATTTGTGTGTCTGGGATGTGTACACTGCCTGGCGGGCTTGTGTGGCAGGATCTGTTAATGACAGTTCTTCTCCATTTTGAAACAAAGATCTGTGTCAGCATGGATGGCAAGGGGAAGGGCAAGGAAAGATTGGTCTAGGAGATGCCCAGGGGCTTTGGGCCTTGCAGGGCAGGGCAGAGGAACAGACCTGGCCCCCAAGGGCTGTTTCTGGGCTTGGGCAGAAGGCAAGATCACCTGGCCACTTTCCACATGGGATGGAGCTTCTGGCTCACAGTGACCTTCCTACCCTGGTGTCAACTCCATTTGTATTTTCATCTTTCATGGTACTGATTGCGTGGGAAAAACTGAAGGCTCATTTGATGTGAACAAGTAGCTCATTTTTATGAGTTTGCTTAGCATAGACATTAAATGTATGTGTGTGTGTGTGTGTGTGTATACTGCTGTGGCCTAGCAGTGTTTTTCTGGAAAGTCTGACAAACTTTCCAGTTCCGAGGAGCCTTCTTCAGGCCACCACTGGAGGTCATTTTTACTTATTTTCTTTACTTTCTTTCTGAGCAAGTGCTTCAAGGGAAACCCAGAGACTGGGAAGCGGCCAGCTAAGGTCTTCGAGCTCAAGATCACAAAGGTTTTTGGTTTGCCCACAAAGGGCTGGGCTGCACTCTCTGATGTTGTGGGAATCACTTTTCAAATCCTGCATCAGGTCTTGAATTGCCTTAAGGACTGGTCGTTAGAGGTCAATCCAATAATGGCCACCCAAGCTATTCTGTGACTGCTGAAAGGTCGTCCTTCCTAATAAGGTGTTTCACAGTCTGTACATAGACTGCCCCTGCCCGCCCTGTCCCCAGTGTGGATTCCTCCCATCTGAGGGGTATATTTCATTCAAAACTTTCTTCTTGTGGCCAGGGATCACAAGCTTTTTTTGTAAAAGGCCAGATAGTAAATATTTTAGGCTTTACAGGCCAAGAGGCAATTTGGGGTATTATGTAGGTACTTACATAGTAAGAGAAAAACAAATTTCCACAATTATTTAATTGATGAAATTCAAAATAGAATAATTGCAGGCAGTTTTTTGTAATATGGGTCTAATAATGAGAAAAATGGAATTATTTGTGGAGGCGATAACGTTTTGCTTAATTGGAGTTTAGAGTTAGGGTTCTGTATCATCAAATCCATTGCACATCTGTTCTTTTTCACTTCCTGGCCAGATTTGGTTGAAAGGCTGCAGTTTGCTGACCTTTGCTCTTGGTTAAACCTTTTGAGACCCTCACTCTAAGAATTTGGAATCTAATTCACTTCATAGACCAAATCAGGAAAATTAAATTTTCCAGCCTCATGAATACACATCATCTATTCACTCACTCATTCATTCAATGAACATTTATTGCGCTCATTATACTGCATGCCAGGTGCCGGGTGAAGTGCGGGGACATCCAGGAGAAAGACATCCGTTTTGCAGCCACAGACTGATGGGAGACTCACACCTCCCTGTGCTATGTACTGTCTCAGAAATGTGTGGAACAGAGATGAAGCCATCCTCACGTTATTCACCTACGTCTGCGAATTATATAGCAAAAGATGAGTTTGGGAAATCCCAAATTGAGTACAAATTTGTCGTAAAGTCTTTTTTAAAAAGGATGCACTAAAGTTTTCTCAGTAAAAGGAAAAATGTCCCCATTTTCTCGCCCCCCCCCCCCGACACACACATACACGAATGAGCTCAAACTCACAAAAATACACTGTACACATCTGGCTTCGGTTGTATTTAAATCATTTTATAAATAACTTTCCCGAAATTTTAATGCACAGTCAATAAATGATTTGGTAACAGTTAAGAAATCACAAGTTCCCTTCTTTCCATGTCAACTTCTGCAAACCACATACTAGGTTCTGCTGATGGTAAATGACCCATTTCAGGAAGTTAGCCAGTTTCTCTTCTCTGCTACCTCCTGCACAGAGGGTACCACTCTATGCTGCTGCGTGCTATGGAATAAGAAATTAGAAAGGACATCAACAGAAAAGCGGTAAGCTACTTCTTTTCTTTTAGCAAAGCTTCCCAAAAAAATATGTAATTTCTGGCCCAGAAATCTGGGTTGGTGGCAAATGGTGTAAACAAAGATGGTAATAAATGGGCAAAACAAATAAGTCTAAAAATTAAGTGATGAAACAACTGTAAATGTAGGCAAAGTGGCTTGGTATGATCTTTAATTTGTGTGCACATTAGTATAAAGGAATGAGAGAGTAAATTTTGAAAATCAAATGTGGTCATGATCTTATTAATTTGAACAGGTAAATGAGAAAATTCCAAGTTAGAAATTGAACTGGAATATTACTTTCTGGCCCTTCCAGAGACAATATTCTCTTCTAGAACAACAGGGTTGGAGATGAAGTGGGAGGGAAATATTGTCACTTTGCTGTTTCTGTAGGAAAGGACAAACTCTCTTCCCTCACATACGTGGGTCAGTCGCTAGAGCCAGTGAAACTGGAGCTTAACATACCACTAGAAGCTTAAAGTTCAATATTAGTTGCTACTTTTCTTGTTCAGTTTTAAAGTAACATTAATATTTCTATAGTTATTATTCTGTGGTGTTTAGACATAGCAGGTGGCCTGTTTTTGGTGTTGTCAAGAACTGTCAGATTGAAAAACAAATAAACTTTACAATTCTTTTTAAATGATATATTTCCTAGAAAATTTGATGAGGTTTAAGACCAATCGAAAAGTTTGATTTCAAGAAAGTCTCATCCAAAATTTACTGTATATTTTTTCCCACCCTCATTTAGTGCTTATTAAAGTACTTATTAAAGTCCTGGGAGTCATTTTTGACAATAATTTAATGCATATTTAAGTTTTTTGAAGTTAATTTTTTTACACCACCAAGATCCTTCATTACGGATCTTGAAGGTAAATTAGTTCTGCACTAAAATTTTCTGATGCTTCACAAAATGACTGCAGTGGCCCATATGGAATTGGGCCGACTGGTCCAATGGCACACATGGAACTACAGATGAAGTTATCCTATTTCTACTTGATATTTGCAAACTGCTATGATAGCCAATACAAGTGTATTATGAGAAAGTGGAAAATAGAATAATAAGAAAATCAAATTAAACTTGGAAAAATGCAAGGACCTAGCTGACTTCTTGCCTCAGGGAGAGGCTCTTAGCTTTGGTTACGAGATTAGAATCACAGGGGGATCTTTGAAAAGTCCTACTGAACCCCAGACCAATGAAATCAGAATCTCTGGGGGTGGGCCCAGGCGTTTGTAGCTTTTTGAATTCCCAGGTATCTCCAATGTGCAGACAAAATGCATAGTGCTTTAGAGCATCAACGGGTTTTTTTTTTTCATTTTATTTTATTTTATTCCAGGGTATTGTGAGGGTACAAACACTACAGTTACACTTTATGCCTTTGCCTCACCCAAGTGCGGGTTTAAGGCGTGCCCTTCCCTCCCCCCCGTTAGCGCTCCCCGTGTCCTTTAGTTGTTGATTTGCCCCCCCATCCCCCTAATCCCTAGAGAGTATTTCTGCCATGTGATCAACCTAGTGTTGATCAGTTAGAACCAGTTTGATGGCGAGTACAAGTGGAGCCCGTTCTTCTGCTCTTGCGGTGCCTCACTATGGATAATGGGCTTAATTTTAATCCG